>JAHPZR010004667.1:0-17268 GCA_019787425.1 Platygyra sinensis
TTGTTCTATCTAGGTCAGAAGGGCATCACAGCTGCTTCATTGAACAGGTGCCTGTAAATAGCGCTTACACGAATACTTGACTTTAACTGCATTTAAGTGATTCCGTAAGATCTGATTTATTCAGAGACGGAGAACCATTGTGTACCTAGAAATGGCCTCCTAGGTCAATTCATGTATGCGATACCAAAACTTTGTTGCTGGTGAATGTCAGATGTTATACAACAGCAGTGGACAATGGCGCCTGCAGGGAATCATGGTAGTCGTATTGATTATCTTGGACAAGATGTTTTGTTTTGAATCAGGCGCGTGTCCATAGGGAATGGTGATTAATCTGACCCTAGTTGTTCAAAGCGCTCACTCGTATGTAGCTTCTTCGAATTTCTGCGCAGTCATCAGATGACAAGGCCCTCCATTAGATGAACCGCATAAATCGCTATTCAGTGAATAACGTGGCGTGTTTTTATTGCCAGGATTTATCCACTGGGTTGTGACTTATCCGGTGGATTACGTTTTTCTACTCTTTTTAAACATTGGGACCTTGTGACACTTCTAATGGCTTCGAACCTTCGTAACTATCCTTGAAAAGGTTATTCGCGAATTTTCCCAATCATAAAATTTTTAAGTGAAGTTTAAAATTAGCCGTCCAGATTCTGGTGTTGTTTTCAGAAATCAACGGAATAAACGAGAAGAAAAAAGGCTCTACACAAACAATGCTATAAATTTTTGAACCTTCAGCTTTATATCAAAAGGAAAATACTTGCCTTACTCAACTTCAACTTGACATTTAACGGGTCTTCAAATAAAAATTTAAGGGCCCAGTCCTTCGCAATTTGAGATTAGCACACCATGAAATTTTTGGTCCCCCCCCCTCCCCCCCCCTCGCGCTCGCTGTAGTTGATTATGAGATCAACATTGGACTAAGATTAGCCCAAACAGTTCATAACTATTGAAACCCTTAACCTGGATCCTTTTTCGCGTTTTATAATCGATGCCAGCATCTATAAACACCTGACAAACGACATAATATATGATAAACAAATTATAAGTTATGAATAACGACTTGTCCTTGCTTAGGAATAAATCAATTTTTACAATTTTAATCACTTAGCTATATCTATGAAAGGTACCATTAGCAACGTAGCTGACATATTTTCCAGGAAGATGATCACATAACCTCAAAGAGAGTAATGAAGGGTGAAGAGATGCTACCACACTCGATGCGTGGGTGTTTTCGCGAAAAAAAAAATGCGCGTATAGCGGTTTTAAGCTCCCAAGTGAACAAAGTGCGCGTTTTAGGATTGGCTTTTTCAAGACCTTCCCGGGATATCCGAGACCAGGGACGCTTTTCATTTAACCAAGAATTCCGAAATTTTGAAACCGTGAGGAAATGGTTGTAGAGCAACCTTTTTTGGGGAAATATTACAGAAGTCCCGAAAGTGATGAATTTACGAAAAGCGAACCATTGAACTGAAAATTCCGGGCGGAGGAAATCTAATGCATGGAAAGGACATTTCCAGAAAAAAAATTCCAAAATTTGGGGAATGGCCCTCTCTCTGAAAGTACCGGACAGTGCTGTTCCATTTGTTCACTGAAGGTTTCAATTTACTAAAATTCAACCAGAATTTTTCATCGAATAGAGGGCGCCCCAGGTGTCATCAAAAGAGAAATTATCACAAGCGACCCGCTCTCAGTTGGCTTGAAAGCTCAGTTGGTAGAGCACTGCACCGGTATCGCAGAAGTCATGGGCCCCAGGCTTTTCAGTGTTCTTGAGGCGTAATTTATATAACTTACTTAAAACGTTTGTATACCCCGCGGATGATCCAATAATGCTCTTCTCAGTGATTGCATGATTGCCTTGCGCCAATGCTAGCTAATGCCTTATGGGTGATTATCTCACTTACCCTTGTTAACGGCCGGCATTTCATATCAGTCAATTCAAAATTCATCAAGTTAAAAAAGGAATGACTCCTGGATTATCTTATTAGTATGCATTGGTCCATATAATACTGACAAGATTACCTCATCGTGCTTGGCTGACGGTCAGCCGGCTTAAGATTTTCGAATTTGATCCTTCCTCTCACATATTACCCCTCAAATGAATTTCAACAAGAATAGCTTTAACTTTACGCGTCCTAAAATTTTGTGTAAATCTTTCTACACTTCTGTTAATGTCAAAGTTATGTCTGAAAACACCCGGCGCATATCCCAATTGCAGAAACTTGAGAAGACTGGGGCGATGTTTCCTTATATTGATTAGATTAAAAAAATATCTAAACGTTTGCAACTAAAAATGCTGCTGAAATGAAAAGCTACCCAGCCAGGTTTAAGACCCCCCCGTCGTCGTTTAAGAGTTTTCAGCGGGAAAATTGTTCGAATGGAAACCTCGCAAAAGTTGCAAAATTCCATACAAATCCTTACAATTTTGTGCCTTGTCTACTCAATCCATACAAACTCTCTATTTTTAGTGATATTTGACAAGCTACCATTTTGCCATTTTCCTCCTCCAAATACTTCTATTCGTGGTAAAGACTCTCAAATTTAGTTGATCTTTCATTTGAATATCTTAGCTTTTCAAACAAACGGAAACAACCATACTCTTTCCCAGTCCTCTCACGTTTCTGGCAATTGCTTATATTAAATCCTCCTTCCCATACAAGGACCGTCTCAACCGATCAAAACTATCCAGAGTCATTTTATAAAGCTAGTTGCATGGACTGCAATGATTTTTACATTGAAAAACAAACGAAGACTTTATTACCCGCAAAACGGAAAATTTAGGGCCCTTCGAAATGTGATCACTTTTCTGCTATTGCTGATCTGTCACGTTACAGCATCAAATGGGACTATTTTGACACTTTGGCAAAAACTGATTACAGACAGCATTGAATGTCCTATGGTCAGCAGTGGAAAAGCTTTTCCTTTATTAAGAAAGCTTTTCCATTGCGTCGCTTAACAGGACAGTTTCCGTTTGAAACGTCTTAAATTTCTACTGCAGATGTTTTCAAATAGCTTTGCAAGTTTTCTGTCATATTTTTGAAATGTATGTTGACTGGCATACGAAACGTCAAGGTTATAAAATGCATGTTTTTAATATGTTTATCACCCCTGTTTATATTATATTTTTAATCAAGCTTGAAAACTTTAAACGGTACAGTTATAGGTACAGATACTGAGACGGATTTTCGTGACTATATAGGGGAATCTTTTTTTAATATTGTCTTCATAAGCATAAGCGATTCGGTTTGTGACCAAACTACAAAAGTAAAATACCAGTCCTGAATATTTAAAGGCTATGACACGATTAATTGTCCAAAGAATTTCAGTCTGATATATTGAATACTTAGTTTTCTTTTGCCCCGTGGGTTTACAAAGAGTGCATGAGCTGATTAGTGTTTTTGTTACCCAGAAATGTTCTTATTTTTTGAAAGGCAATATCTCCTTCAAAATGACAACCTTAAGGCTACACATTTCACCAGGTACTAATTTCAAAAAGCTCTTTAACTGCCCCAGAGACCATTCATCAATATCATGATACCTTCTCTAATAACAATCGTATGCTGATGAGTTCGATGTCAAGAATGATGTCAGGAAAAAAAATCGCCTTTTTGATTGGAGTGATAAAGCCCTTTTGGGTTAAAAGCATGAAGTAGTTTGCTTAGGCTAGATTTCATTCGAGATGTGCAAATAATCAAGAAATAATGTTATCTCATTTTCTTCTACAACGATGAAAAGTAGTATACTTAACGTTTTCCTTAAAACTTGAAAAGCTGGGAGAAAAATAATCACTTAAGCGCACGTGCAAATGTACATCGCAAAAGTGGAGCTATTCAAACTTGTCAATCAATCAAGGAGAATAGACGACTGCTTAACCAATCAGATAACAGCATGAAAAGCTACTACAAGATTTCTCCTAAAGAGCTGATTGTACTTACCGGTAACCGGTAGGAGCTGTGTCAACGTTACAAAAATGTAATTATAAGGACCGGCGCTTTTAGTGTTCACATAATGGATTTTATGTACTGCTTTATCTTCATATTCAGAGATGTAATCGATCATTTCTTGTCAACATATTTCAATGTATTAGAAAACAGAACAAAATCAGTCACGTAGCATACATTTTTATGGGGGTTTTTGCGGACAAAATTTCGAACGTGAAATGCATCATGTTTTGTTAAATAAATTATTGTTATGCGTAATAATACAAATTTGAAAATAACATAAATCAATTTCGTCCGGGATACATCAATTTTGAGTGACATACATCGATGTTGTGTAGCATACATCGCTTTCCCGAATCATTCGTGCGTGACCGCATACAACTAAAAGATGTTCGATAAAACTAAAAGATGAGGAAGCGGAAATAGAAGAGACCGGAAGTTGGCTGGAAGAAGAGGCCAATATGGCGGAAACAGGAGAGGATTAGGGAGTTTAAAATTCTGTGTTGTCTGGAGAACGTGAACCACGACGGTTAATTTTTCAACTTTATATTCCGAATTTAACGCTGCGTTCCATGCACAATTTCGAGATAGTTTTGCCAGTGAGAAACAAACTAAATGACTTAAGAGTATAGCGAGATTCGTAGGTAAAATATAAGTTTATTTTTTGATCGGCGTTGTCCTCGGCGTCGCTGTCGTGGTTTCTTAAACTCCCTAAAGTAAGATGCTCCCTAACCCCTAAACCCTGACTGACCGGAAGTCGGCTAGAAGGCCAATATGGTGGAAATAGAAGAGGATTATGGGGATGCACGGATTTGGCTGCCCAACAATCGACGGATTTTTTATTCCTTTGGTACTGAAATGGCGCAGAAGGACAAAGGAACACTGCGTCCTGGGACTCGGCTTAACTTTTTTAGTCGCCGTTTTACGAGAAAACGAAATACGGCTCTCGAATGAAGTGGGCGAGATCTCAGATTGAGTTACAAACGACCCTACGGTTCTTGCCAATGTTGCCTGATTAGCATATGATAAGTGCAGAGACTTACCGATATTTTAAATGTTCATTCATATAAGAAATCAATTTCGAGAAAAAATACAGTACTTCCCATCGAGAAATTTCGGTCTCTCGTGTTATGCAGTAATACCATAATGTAACAACGCCTTATTAGTGGAGTTAGCGCTATGTAAATTATGTTAAAAAAAATCTTATAATTTATTGTCCACTTGGTGAATTGGTCGCTAACGGGAGGTTAAAAACAAAAGAAAATTTCAAACTTTTAGCCCTGGAAGTGGTCGCGGCCGCTTAGGAGAGGTTTCCGGTTACAAGACGTTTCAAATATAGTGATTTGACTTGGGAACTCTTGGTATTTAGGAATACTGGTCACTGAGGAGAGGTGCAGGTCGCAGCTGGAGGTTCGACTGTGTAAGCACAGAGGTTCTCGCTCCAATTTGCATGCGGTCAGAATGCTGAAAAAAGCTGTTCGTACTAGATCTAGAACGGTTGCCATGCAGGCTAAAAGGTGTCGAACTCTGTCGAAACTCTGTCGAAACTCTGCGAAGCGACCAGCACCTAACAGTGAAAACCATACAGAACTATACACTCAAGAAAATTCGCTAAAGCACAATCTAACGGCTACTCTCCGTTTAAAATTCCTCCTAATAACAATGACCGTGCCCTTCAGAAACAAGTCTGTGAAGCAAAGAAAAATCGAGATCAAATTAATGAAGGGCAAATGAAGAAATTTCAAGAACCGTAGGGTCGTTGGTGACTCAACCTGAGATCTCGCCCACTTCATTCGAGAGCCGTATTTCGTTTTCTCGTAAAACGGCGACTAAAAAAGTTAAGCCGAGTCCCAGGACGCAGTGTTCCTTTGTCCTTCTGCGCCATTTCAGTAGTCTACCAAGGGAATAAAAAACCCGTCGATTGTTGGTTAGCCAAATCCGTGCATCCCCCTAATCCTCTTCTATTTCCACCATATTGGCCTTCTAGCCGACTTCCGGCCAGTTAGGGTTTAGGGGTTAGGGAGCATCTTACTTTGGGGAGTTTAAGAAACCACGACGGCAACGTCGATCAAAAAATAAACTTATATTTACCTACGAATCTCGCTATACTCTAGAGTTATTTAGGTTGTTTCTCACTGGCAAAACTATCTCGAAATTGTGCATGGAACGCAGCGTTAAATTCGGAATATAAAGTTGAAAAATTAACCGTCGTGGTTCACGTTCTCCAGACAACACAGAATTTTAAACTCCTTAATCCTCTCCTGTTTCCGCCATATTGGCCTCTTCTTCCAGCCAACTTCCGGTCTCTTCTATTTCCGCTTCCTCATCTTTTAGTTTTATCGAACATCTTTTAGTTGTATGCGGTCACGCACGAATGATTCGGGAAAGCGATGTATGCTACACAACATCGATGTATGTCACTCAAAATTGATGTATCCCGGACGAAATTGATTTTTGTTATTTTCAAATTTGTATTATTACGCATAACAATAATTTATTTAACAAAACATTGATGTATTCACGTTCGAAATTTTGTCCGCAGAAAACCCCCATACATTTTGGGATACATAAAGATTTAAATTACAACATAATTGAGCTGAATTACAAAAAATAAAAGAACAGCCCCAAAGTTTAACTACCAATTAACACTATAGCTCAAACCTAGCCCAAAATGCTCTATTCGATGCCAAATCCCATTTGGTACTGGATGGAGGTAATTGCTATAACATATTTAAGACACAAATTAATGATAATTCGTCAGAGTCACTTAGAGATAAAAACTGCCTGATTAGTTTTTCTTTAATACTTTGTTTTGCATTAAAATCGCTATCATCTTTTTTTCACGTTTACTTCTAATGATTTTCGATTTAATACTAACCTTAAAATTTACATTAATACAGTTACCGATCTTTTTTAGTTCAATTTCTAACAAACGGCAACGACGAAATTATCTATGAAGTGTAACTCGTTAAGATCTGTGGCGGTGTTTGTGACCGCCGAAAAGTGCATTCATAATTTCTTTTCAGTCAGTGACCATCTATAATTACCCTATCACCGAGGTCTTAATTTCGTTGATTCCACCAGTCGTGAATATAAAAAGAAAAAAAAATGAAACAAGTAAAATGTTATTGACAGGACTCGGTAGCATAAATTCCATCTGCATGTCTCGCGTATCGTCCAAAATTCATGTCCCGAAGTTCAAACCCGAAGTTCGTCTATACGAGGATCCGCTTGAAAGTAAGTAAACAACAAGGCATCCGGAAACTCCTTCTTGAATGTTTTTTTCTCTCGTTTATTACGCTAAATGTAACACTGAGCTTGCCAATATCATTCTTGAATAATTTTTTTCCTAAGGCGGGTGCCAACGTTTCAAACTTAACAAAGAACAAAAAGCCCATTTTAATTATAAGTCGATGACATCAAAAAAACCAAGATAGGTTGACATTTTGTTTTATTAACGATGGCGTTCTTCCTGAAACGTATTTACATGAAAAATTTATTGTTTAAGATATTAATATTATGCTATTTTTAAAATTAGATTTGTGCTCTAGTCCTTGAGCCACGAAAACACCAATTACGGACATTAAGATATTTTACAGTCCCTGTAGTTCTTTTACACTTTAGAACAATTTTTTTAAAAGAGTAATTTATTCCAGATCTCTTACGTCAATAAAATATTCACATTACACAGCACAACCTAATATTCCCCAGTTGTGGGAATACTTTATTGGTTCTTATCTGGCGTCGTCTAAGTGTTGACATAAGGATTAAAAACCCTTTACTTTACCCTTTAAATTATTCACAACTTAAAACACCTTCACCATTTTAGAAATATCGAATTATGAAAGTTAAAGAAAATTTTCATTTGGACGAGCAGCAAAAAGTTCTTCAAAGGACTCTATGCAAGATGAGTTCGACAACTGAGATCATCACTGAAGATTTGCCACCTTGTTACTGATTTTCAAGGCCCCTACAGGGCGCTATATGGACCATTGCTCCCCTTGTCTACAAAGCTTGAAGCAATGTCGGAAGATATAACGTCCTTAAGCGAGGAACTGAAGCACCGTAACGAAGCGTTGGTTATTTGTGAAGCATTTTTCTATTTCCTTACTATTTTGGTGGCGGTAATTGGCAATTCTTGTGTCCTCTTAGCTGTGTACAGGAACAGGAGACTGCGAACAATCCCCAACTATTACATTGCATCTCTGGCCATTTCCGACATCCTTCTACCATTGCTGTGTGCACGTACTCTGCAATAGTTGTTATCATGGGTTTTTGGCCATTCAACCATAATGCTTGTCAAGCGCAGGGCTTTTTTGTGATGATCTTTGCCTGCTCATCTTTGCTGATCTTGACACTGACTGCAATAAATCGATTTTATCGAATGGTGCGAACGAAACATTATCGGCGAATCTTTACGAAACAGAACACCGTAATCATGATAGTTTTTTGTTGCGGTTTAGCTTGTATGGAGCCATTACCGTATTTGCTATCGGGAAGATACTATGTCTTTCACCCCGGGAAGTTGTTTTGTTTTCAGACGAGCGAAATTTCCATTCCAAATTTTCTCGTCTATGTCTATGTCGGCTTGCCAACGTTCACGTTGTGTATTTGCTATGTACTGTCTTCAAACGAATGCGAATTCATCAACGAAACTATCCAAAATTTACGGTCGTCTTCTTTGGCAGAGGAAAGCATTACTCACGCAGACGTAAAGGTTACAAAAATCCTCTTTGTAACTGTGATAGATTTTTGTCCTGTTGGACACCAATTTCTGTCATAGACTTTGTTGACACTTTCCGAGGAGAAGTTACCTTTCCAAGGGAGGTCTATGTTTTGTATTTCATCTTAGGAAATCTCTCGGGAGCAATAAACCCGTTTTGTCTATGGAGTGTTGAATAGGAATTTCAGGCAAGAATATAGAAAGATCTTTATACTCAGAAAAAGGAACTCAGAGTGCAACGTCTTCAACTGGTTTTCACAGATCATTCAGTTCAGAATCGACATTACAGAGAATCTACTATCTGCTGAATCATCTCTTTTTTGACCGTCTCACTGCAGAATTTAAAATAGATGGAATAACCATCAATTTTTGTCAAAATAAAATGAAACCTTGAGTAATTTTTCACTGCGATTGATAGCACAAGGTAGCATTAAGCTGTCCAAATACACAATTTTTTTAGATTTCAACGAATGTCAATAACTCCACGAGTGAACTATATAACAGAAGACAAGGGAAAGATAAAAACGACTATATTCAATCAGTTTCCTTTGTTTCATTGAGCCCGTCAGTAGTGTTTAGTTTGCTTTAGTCTTTTCGAAGTATTGTGATTTCAATACCGTTCATTAACTTTACCGCACACTCTAACCTTTGGGTTTTTTTTTTTTTGGTTAAACATTGTCAAATCTCAAATAAACAAGGCAAAAAAAGAAAGAAATCATTACTTGGTCATTTTGTTTCATTTATAGAAACATATCAGGTCGGGTTAACAATTTTGTATGGTCTGGAGTACAAGAGAAAAACATGTATTCTCCCAAAGATGACTGGCAGATAAGAAAAACACATCGTCATGATTGTGTGGCACACTAAGCTATGTCTCTATCCAAGTACACAGTTACAACCTTTTCCCTGGAAAGAAGAAAATCTTAACAATAAAAAAAAAAAACAGATGTCCGACTCTATATTATTAACTATTTGTTCCTCTTTCTTTGTCTTTATTTACTTTTCATGTTTTCATGTTCTATTGTATTCGCGGGCAATTTTCTTTATAATGAACTTTTTAATTCTGAATCGTGTCATGCGTCCATCATTATACAAATACTTTGAAGAGCATTTTGAACGTCAATTTCTATGTAGGACGCGGAAAATGACTATAGCACCTTACAATTAAAAACTTTTAATTAACAGCTGAAGAAAAACACAGCTGGTCGCATGATCAGTACAGGTCAGTTTTTACTATTATTATTAATTTTACTACTATTTTTTAGTTGCAGCTTAAGGTGGCTCAAAACAGTTGCTAGTACTTTCCAAGTTGTAGATTTTGATGGGTCATAATTGTCACTCTTTATCAATTGATGGTACAATCATGGTATGTTCGAAAATTTAAGGTCCACGGCTAACCAGCGCGTCTTGCGTGAAGTACAAGATTACGCTTGTAAGAGAAAGTGGCGGAAGATGTAGAGTCTTGAGACCAATGCGCATTAACAAAATTTGCGAGAAAGTTAAAAACCCAGAGGCTTAATCAACGACAAAAGAGGCTGCAAGATAAATTGTTCTAGATACAGAGGATATTTTCGTGAATTTTCCCACCGGGTTTGGAAAGTCTATGATATTTCTCTGCTGCGTGGTATTGTCATTTCACCATCAGTAAGGCTAATGAAAGATGAACTGTGTGGTCGTTTTGTCTTGGCCTATTGCTAAAGAAAACAAAAACTGAACAAGAAGTATACACGTGAAGTGATCAAGAGGTTACGAAATATGCGTACTTAGAGGTAAGGTAACATTTAGTCAACCATTATAGGAAGTTCCGAAATTCAACAGGGAACTGGGGCGAGTTTCAAATTTTAACCAATCGATAAACTGACACCATCACATAAAAGATCATGTTGGGATTGTTCATTTGACAAAATATGATGCTTTTAGGGTGAGCAGAGACCAAGTTATGGACCTTGAAATATGGTTCAAAATCCATACAAAGGTCTCTAATTTTGAGACAGCGTCCCCCAAAACCATAGAAAACTCTTAAAATATTTCATCAGTTTTGTGACAACTGTAAAATCCCGTGATGCACCTACTATTTGAAAGAAGCTGAGATGAAAATTGCTATGTTTGCCCATTTAAAAAGTATCACGAAAATCATGAAAATTTTAAGAGTTTATATGATTTTGGGGGACGCGGTCGCAAAATTAGAGACGTTTGTGTGGATTTGAACCATATTTCAAGGTTCATAGCTTGGTCTCTGTTCATCCTAAAGCACCATACTTGGTCAAATGACCAATCTCAACATGATCTTTTATGTGGTCGGTGTCAGTTTATCGATTTGTTAATATTTGAAACTCGCCCCAGTTTCCTGCTGAATTTCGGAACAGGCAATTAGTTAAATCCTCCTCTTGCTCCCCTTCCCCATCTGTTAATTTCTTGGACCGTGGCCAAAGGAATTCAAAGATCTAACAGCAATATTTTATTTTTGACAAACACATTTTACGGCTTGCTAGATAAATATGCAACGCTGACGCAAAGTTGGCAGTGATCCCGGGCTCAAATGGCGACAAACTTTATCCGCAACTTGTCTCAGATCGACTTTGAGTGGAATATTATCTTTTAAGTTAATTATAAGTTGACAGGTTGCTATTAACAACCTGCCTCCTCTGACCGCAGTTAAAATATTTACTTTGCATGGTTCTGAATTTATTGTGTAATGCAAGGGTACCCGTTATTTCATCAAATGCTAGCGCGTCTGAAATAATTTAATTCCTTATTGAAAAAGAACATCAATCATCTTGAATTATCAGCTTTAAGGACAGTAGCCTCTTTGGTTCCTTAATTAATATAAAGAAATGATGGACCTCACTGTTTTTTCTTTGGAAGTTTAATTTACAGTCGTACATGCACAGTGTTAATAATATTAATGCCATTTAAATGACATGATCAAAACGTTGTTTGCACCAGCAAGCTTTAAAACTGACTGATTTATATTCACAGCAGAAAATATCAATTAATCGGCTTAATTACTTCTTTAACAGGAAACTTTAGTTTAAACTTTTCTTGTGGTAGAAATAATGAACGTACTATTAAAAACTGCCTGGAAACTCGAGTGAAAACTATTAAAAACAACAATGAAATGTTATTGTTTGAATTGTGAGAAACAGGTGGGAAAAGAGATTAATCCATCGTTTTGATGTTTCTGATTAAGGAGGATCTTCTCTCACTTATAATTAACAGAAAAATATAAGATCCCGCCTTATCAATTTACACGAGACGTTCTTTCATTTAATGGTCAAAGACGATGGCTGTCATAAGCACTGGGTTGATTCTTATGAGCTGTTTGACGTTTGCAAGTAAGACTTCGTTATATTGATTTCGATTGGGTTTTTTGATTTGTTTGTATTGTGTGAAACTCATATCTCATGTTCTTCCAAGCGCAGAAGGTACGTGGAAATACGGTGACAGTGACCTGACTCATGGAGGTAAGTAATGTTATCGAACTCAAGCAAAAACTTGCAATTTCCGCCGCCCTGTCAGACGTCCTAATGGCACTACCTCTGAGCCGCTTTTAACAGTGGCCTCCATAAGATCGCTGCAACCGCTACGATCGTAGATATAGAGTGTAATCTCAGTGATTGTTGTCGCAATGATCACTGGTGAGTAGTTTTCATATAATTCATAGGATGCTGAACCTTTTTTTAGAGCGAGCGCAGCGTTAATATGGAAACCAGACTTAAGCAACTTTTACAAAGCCGCATTCGGAACTCATTCATTACAAATATAGCTACACCATACTTATTACCATATCTTAACCATGCTGCACCAAAAGCGTTAATTTTTTTCGAGATAAATAGATGTCTGCAGGTTCATTATGGGAAACTTTCTATTCAGAAGCCTCAAAAGATTTACCAAACTGAACCTATTGATTCTGACTCAAAATAATCTATTTTGACGTTTGCGGTTCCAATTGTGTTTACAATTGGTCGGAAGGCACCGGTTAAGATCAACATTGAATACTGGTAAGCTAAACTAACTGAAAGAGATAGCGCTTTACCATTTGAAATCCGATTCTTTTCTGTTGATGGGTGACTCGAAATTGTAAATGGAGCAAATTGAATTTCAGGACAGTTTCTTTTGACTTTCAACCAAACTTTGCGAAGTTTTTGGGCTAGATGGTAAGTATCTCAAACGATATCCAGAGTAAAAGTGATTCGACTGCCCTTCGGGCTCATAAGATAAACTCTTTTTTCGAGGAACCTTGAGTGAAGTCCACTTCTTCATGTTTACAACCCTAGCGGCTTTAAATGAATGTTTTTCACTCCCCACAAAAGAACAACAATAAACAAAACGCCCATTCCATAAATGAATCGCTTGTGAAATAACCTGTTGAAAGTCAGTCGCGTTACGATTTGTTTAAAATATTAAACTCCATTTGCACGTTTCACTACGTTTACAAAATTCTGAACTTCATGCGGTTTAATACTCGCACGGCCATTCACAGAAAACTTAAAGTGCATATGAGAACTTTTTTTTCTTTGCTCAAAATCTCCACAATATAGTAAAAAGTGAAATTTTACCTCCGCTGGGGTACAAAACTGCGAGACCAAAAACAGGAGACTGGGAATGATTGTGACGTCATTTCCGGGCTTTAACCTTTGCAGAAAACAGATTTCCCAGTCATTTTCTTATTGTTAGCTAATAAATTTGCCAAAAAATGGTACATAAGTGCATTGTTTAAAAAAAAAAAATAAGATAGAAAAATGTCGGAGAAATCTGTTTTCCGCGAGAATTTTAAGTCCTGAAATGACGCCACAATCATTCCCAGTCTCCTGTTTTTTGGTCTCCCGGTTTTGCACCCCACCGGAAGTGATATTTCACGCTTTTGGCACATCGCTATCGAATGTTTTTTTTTGCTATGCTTGTCAGTGCATTGCGAAGATTTTATTGAGCACATAACAAAAAATCTGTCATATGCACTTTAAATAAAAATGAACAATCACCCCTTTATGTGTACATTACCTATTTTGGTATCATTAACTAGTTTATGGCCCTGATGCATGGGGAAACGTTGCTAGTGCATGTCGTCAAGCCGACCAATCACCAATCGACATTGTGACCAAGGAAGTAGAATCAGATTCGTCACTTGGAGAGCTGGACATCACTTGTGATAACGACAAAGGCTTGTTCAATGGAATACTGCTTAATAATGGATACGAACCAGTGTTAACTGCTGACAATGAAAGGGGCACTTGCAATCTGACTGGCATTGCCTTGGACAACAAGAATTTCGAGCTGCACGATTTAAACGTTCATTTTGGATGTGATACAGACAGAGGTTCTGAGCACACTGTGGATGGAAAACCTTTCCCGGCAGAAGTAAGAGTCGATATGATACCAATACAATATTAGCATCAAACCCACTAGTAAACTAATGCAAATCCTGCATTTTATTGGGCTACGCTACTAGAGGACTATTAGTAATAGATCTCGAGTAGCTAAGTTCTTCGGTTTTTCTTTCGTTTTATTCCCAAAAAATTTTTTCTTCAGCTTGCATTTGCTAACTTTATTATTGCTTTTGCTGTGCGACTAGTTGGATTATGCTAAAACAATTCGACCCCTCGCCTCATGGGTTATTGTAGTCCGGCGCAAGGGCTACGAGTCTAACTAACTACTATTCCATCAGTACATGTATACTTCCTATTCGATATTACATGTTAGTCGAGTTATTGCACATTATAACCCACCCATTAATTTTCGCGTGATTTTATTGGCTACTTTACGTCACGTGGTGTAAATCACCGAACAGGTATCACGCAATAACCCCCGCCCGGGTCGATATTTATCCTCCGATTGTTTCCGTCGAGGAGAAACATAGTCAACACAAGAATTTCACCTTTTCTTTTCTCTTATTTAACATAGAAGGAAACCAAACTCGTGCTATTGAGTCTAGCGATAGTGATATTAAAAAGCTGATGGCAAGTGCTGTTCCGGAAAGTACAAAAAAGTCACCAAAATATGCTGTCAATGTCTTTGAAGGTGAAAAAAGTCACGAGTAGACTTAAAATTTAGTTCTACGCAAATTTAAACCCGGCGATTCATTTTATAAAATAGAGATTTAATACAATGTGATAACTAGCTATAAAATTAACCAACCCGTCACCGTTCACGTCCAACTTAAGCGTGGAGGAAGGAGAGAAAAATTCCAGTCGCACTTGAAATCATGGAGCCAACAGAATTGTCAACCATGTCAAGTTGAAACTTTTTTACGCTGAAGCCAAAAAAGTCATGTGAAGGAAAACCATACAGTCGCAGCACCGTGAAAGCCAATTCGTTCCGGGCTGGACAGATGTTTCCCTGGTTCCTTTCAAGGAAAGCCGTTTTCCATTATTCGGGATAAAGTACTCAAGCCGGCAAGCTCTAGATCCATCACTGAAATATCTTGCACGACAGGGATTGATTTCTTTCACAAAGCACAAACGTCCAATTTCCAGCGAAGACCTTGAAGTCCTCTATGCAGCGAATCCGCTCGGTCTGAATAATCCAGAAAGTCTTTCAAATTCGGAAAGAGAGGCCGTGAAAACCAACGCGAGATGAAACCCGGTGACCTTCAGCTCAAAACAACAACAAGCAGGCTAAGGTACTGCATCTCATGCGAGAGAGCGACGAAAAATCAGTCCACCTTCAAGTGCTCCAGATTTTACACATTCTGTGTTCCACGGATTTAAATTCTGAGACTGAAACACATTTCTTTCTAGTCAAGTTTTTGAACAGTACGTCGGAATATATGATCCAGAGGCGCCCAGTTTTCGAGTTTTTGATCCAAGGGCCCAAATGTTAATTTTTCGGACAATCTCTCAGCCGCGGACATTGTCAGCCGACATTCCAGCCTCCCGAAGGGCTTTATTTACTAACTATAAGGCAAACTAGCGAAGTTTCCTTGTTTTCTGGAGAAGTTTGGGAGGAAGATACAACAACAAAATAGCACATTTTTAAAAGGCCTGAAGTTTAATGCGTGGAGAAAAAAAAAGTTATAAATCAATATCTGAAGGGTTGATGAATTAAAATTCTCTCTAATTTATCAAATTACTCCCTCTCAATTTTCATGATGTCGTAGAAAAAAACAAGTAGCGTTTCCCGCAGTTTCAGTATTTTATGCTTGTGATTTTACATTTCCCATGCAGCTGCAATTGATGTTCTACAACACAGAGTATGGAAGTTATGAAAATGCAGCCCCAAAACAAGACGGCCTCGCTTCCATTTCAGTTCTTTTGAAGGCAAGACTTTATTGTTGTTGTTGTTTTAGTGTCTATCTGCATGTGCACCTTATGTTTGTTTTTTGTTTGTTTGTTTGTTTGTGCACCTATTTGTCTGTTCATTCTGTTTAGTTACTCAGTTTCGTGAGCGGGATTTGTTTTTACTACCCAATCTAAATTTCCATTTTGCAAGTTATACATTAAGTCACTCCTTGATCATAAGAAACGCGTGCTGGGTTGTCTTTATGTTAAAGTAACACCTTGCCAAATTAGGGATGATAAATTTGGTAAACTTGCCTTGAGGACGCGCCATCTTGTGTTCCACCGACACCGGCCTCAAAGAGTTTAATATGAAAAACAATCAGAGTTATGGCCTACATAAAGTTACTTGAAATAAAAAAATTGGAAAGGTCTAGATGGAAATTTGTGATTGACAATCCAGGTCATTGTTTAAACTTTGTAATTTGGTTATACACTCCACTCGACCTCATTAAGAATGAATTTAATTTCTCAGGTTGGGAAGTCTAAAAACGAGGCATTGGACAGCATTGTTGATCAAATGGACGACGTTGCAGTGGAAGGTTTGTCTGTAGACGGTTTTCCCTTCAATTTTAAACTAGTTCTCAGCCAAAATTCGTTATCATTATTTAATTTCCTGGTTGAATTATAGTCAATCTTGAATAATAACATGGGCTAAACGTTTTCGTGACGATGTTCGTTTTACGTATAAAAGCACGATTACCTAGTCAAGGATGTTCACGCGGGAAATTTTCCAGTCCATAGATTTTTTTTAATTTTAACTGCAGTTAGGTAATGATTTAAGAGCGTGTCCGTGTAAGAACCGACCACTCAATTTTCGTGGAAAATGGATCGCCTCCATTTTCTCTACACAAATCAAACAACATATGCAATGAACAAAAATGCCCTTTATTTCGATAGATTCGCTTTTTTAATTTTTTGAGGAATTTTTTTTGGCAGGCACCCAAAAACCACAAAAACCGGAAATTGAAACCCCAAATATTGGGGGTTACGTTATGCTTGCTCAAACTTTGCACATTTGATAAAACGACCTAATTCTTTCAGCATTACTGCATAATTCTTTCTTCTTTCCACACAACTAAAAACTATCTGCTTATCTTAAACGCAAGCAAAGTTATGACGTCTTAACGTGATCCGCTTAAAGACGTCTTTGCCATCTTTGCTGACATAGCCCCCAAACAAACAGATTTTTTTCAAAAGTGGGACCTCTTCATGAATGACGACTGTTATCAGCGTAATGTACTAGGCCTAAGCTACAATTATCTGTATTAAAAGTTGTGGGCACTCATAATTTTGATACGCAAAAAATTCGACAAAGTAGCGGAAGTTTTAA
>JAHPZR010004668.1:0-11179 GCA_019787425.1 Platygyra sinensis
ATTCTCTTAAAATGCCCCTTCAATTCATCCCATATTTCTGAAGATGAGCAGCGCGTTTATGAACATGTTTCAAAGTACATTTTAGGTTTTAATCTACAGGTGCACGTGCACTACTGGGAAATATGGCTTCTACTTTTTTGAAACGTTTAAAGTTAGTTAACCTTTGTAAGAGCTTCAATATAACTGAATAAAGGAAAATAATGTTTGTGACTGGGTTTCTTCAAGGAGGATCTATGTAAGTGAAAATTAATCTCCCTTTCAACATTATGTTTTTGCAACAATTGTACACTTGTCCTTCCTCAGATAGCTTCAGTTTGTTCAACAAAGGTGTTTTTGTGTTGTTGCTTAGTCATATAGTTCAGTCAGTTCATGTATACAGTTTTAATTAAGGCTTATTTTCAGTATCTTTGGCTGAGGGAAAACATACATAAAGCAACACCCCCACTTGAACTACTCTTTGGAGGAAACTGAATAAATAGGGGTTACTGCATGAAATAGAATTGAACTAAATATGATAGACAATATTTGATATTAGTGTATACACACTCAGTGATCTTGGTGTTTTAAGCAATTTGATTGATTCGCTATCTCTGGCTAATGAGCATTATTCACCCCCTACCGAGTGAATAATGCGTAAGCCAAACAAAAATAAAGCATACTTTTGAATAAAGCATACTTTTGATTCACACTGATTTGAACGGTGTTTAAGGACCATTATTCTAGACTGTCACGAGGTTTTTTCGAAGATTAATTATAGATTTTCCATGTTCAAAGATTCTGTAAATATTTTCGCGAATTCGCGTATGCTTTGTACAGCTTGCACGTTTTCCACGCATGAATTGAGAGGTCAATTAAATCGATTTTTAATGGTTTCCTTCTGAAATGTTGTTGAGATCACTTCCTGTGTATATACTAAAACAATTATTCTTCTCAATCTCGGTGAATAGTGGCAGAATATTTACCTCGATTTCAAAGAATAATTGTTAAATAATGATAATAATATTAATAATAATAATTATAATAATAAATATAATTATAGTTATAATAACTATAATTATAATAGTAATAGTAATATAAATAATAATAATAATAATGATAATAATAAGAAGAAGAATAATAAAAGATATTGGTGGCTATGTAGATATCAATAATGGCCATCGATAAAACCAGGAACATGGAACATCCCGGAACATCGAATAATTATGAAAATTATGAGCAAAATATGTAAAATTAAATTTTCAAAAAAAAATTAAACAAAAATAAACTGGTATCTGCTCAAAGTAAAAAAGATATTTTGGGGGGTAAGGGAGTCAGTTGTGGAGGGATAGGGAGCGAACACTATTCCTTCAATTGACCACAGTAAGAGCAGGCTCTTTCCCGCCGATTGCATCACGTGACCTTACAGCACTCTGTTTTTCAGCACAAACATTGTTGATCTCTGATTTCTTCAACATCTGAGGTGTTCCTAGGGCATAATCAGTTGCTTGTTAAAATTATCATCTCCAGTTTTCACGATCTCCGCTAGGAACTCCTTGCACTATGACCCACCAAGTGCAGCAAGTTATTAATTAACTAGAAGCAATCAAAGGTTAGAACAGTGCGTTCACGCCATTCAAATGACGCAATAGAAAACTAAGGTTGATCGAATGACAGATAACAATCTGCACGTTAAGTTGAACCAGCGATGGATATATTGGTGGTTTGCATCGAAAATAAAAATCGTAACCATTCAAAAAACTAAGTCAAGAAACAGGTATATGATAGATAATTGATAGACAAAAAACATTGCCGAGATTTAGGTCTGTGCGGTTTTTCATTCCCGCGTTATTCGGATAACAGTTTCACCTAAATTTATAGAGCTTTGTATGGAGACGCAATGTTGGTGCCCTTCCGAGGGGCACCAACATGGCGGCCGGAAACCAACAGAAACATCTGTCACTGAGATTTGCCACTGAAATGAAAAATTATTACTCTAGAGTTCTGAGACATTGAAAGTAATACTTCTTCTAGAGCAAGAACTGTCCAGTTACCAAAACGGTAAGCGATAACTGCGCTTTTGACCTTCGCGTGATCCTTCACGGATCGCCATTTAATGTCACGCAACGCATAAACGTGGAAATTCAAATGTCCTCTATAAGAAAATGAGAAAACCTTTCGAGCTTAAACGTCGTAAAACAACAAGTTTTGATAAGGTCTTACGTCTGATGACACTAAAATGTCAGTAGGATTGCTAATTTGTAATTTTGGAAAATGATGACGTCACAGGAAAACAAAGAATAGATTTTAGCCTGCGGCAAAAAATAATTAAGTATAGCTTGTACTGGACAAGGCATTTGAACTGTGACCTTGCAAGCAGAGCCATTTCTTACGGTACGTATGGCCACACTTAGAATTCAATTTCAGATCGACAACACTTTTAACAAATACTTCTTGAGAGAATAAAATTTTTGACCAGCGACCCTGCAAAACAGCGCACCGCCGAAGTTTTTTTAAACTTAAGTTTGTATATGTTTACACTGTCATCAGAGCTCAAGCAGTCGGAAATAGTTTAGACAAGACATGTTCAGGACGATTTTGCGTAGTTTCAAGACAACAGAACGGTAAACTTTGGAGACGATTTATTCTCAACAAATGAGAACAACGTAATGCGACACGATCTCAAAAAGATACAAAGGTCAGTCCATCGCGTGTAATGCAATGTGTGTACATGCCCAAGGTTTGGCGCGAACAAGAGACTCATTCCAAAGAGTTCCTATTTTTCTTTTGGAGAAACTATTTCTTCATGTTCTTCATGAGAAATCTTATATACACAAATCTTTGAATTGACCTAATGAATTGAATGAAGAAATCACACTAGTGTACCCATAAATTAGAATAAGGGACAGTTACGTGACTGAAAGTAATGGATTACTTTTTAGGTTGCGAGCCTTTACTCATTGCAGTCATCTTCTATTTTCTTCCTAGTTTTGTTATGCTTTTGTTTTGTTTTTTTTATTTTCCCAGATGATACCAGTTTATTTTTATTTAATTTAATTTTTAAAAATTTGATTTTACATATTTTTTTCATAATTATGATAATTATTCCATGTTCTGGGATGTTCCGGAACGTTCCATGTTCCAGGTTTTATCGACGGCCATCAGCAATAAAGTAGACTATGTATTCTTTTAAATTTTAAAGTGTTGCGTTAAATTTTTTAGAGCTGACCCACAGAAAGCAGTTGAGATGCAGTTCCTGAACCTTGAGGTGGATAAGTGGGAGATTGCAGTTGATCGTTTACAACTTCAAGAGGTCATTGGCAGGGGGGCATTTGGAGCGGTCTGGAAGGCACTTTTGAATGAACCTGATGGAAAACCTGGAAATCGGGCAGTCGCTGCAAAATGTTTTACACGTAAGATCATGTAGCAGTAGCAAGACAAACTCAGACACAGTGCAACCCCACTTTACGGTCACCTCCTTATAAAGATTATGGTCAATTTTTTGTCTTGGCAAAATACCCATACACTTTCTTACAAGAAAACTCCATTAATATAGGCACCCCATTAATATGGCCAATGGCCTCCATCTGAAATCCCAAACAGTATATAAAAATTATATATTATGTTATTTGTGGGCTTTGAGGTTCATATTGGGAAAAACTGTGTCCTAGGTCTTGAGTATGGCCCTGGACCACAGGCTGAGAGTCATACTTAAGACTGAGGGTGCGCGATGGCCAGAGGGGACAATTCCACCCACTTCCAGAGCCATTCAGATTGCAGAAGTAACTTAAAAGAAACATGCAACCTCGATATGCATGGTCAGGTGATACTGGTCAGCATATAGCTTGTTTTGACAGCTGTCATATGATCATCACATAGATGTTCAATATATGTATGCCAAGACTGCATACCTAGGTTGACCTGTTTCCTGGAGTATGGCTGCCATGCTGTGCACCATCATCGTGGTCGTGAGGTGCACCCTCTTGCAATCCATATGGCTGGCCATTTTGACCATGAAAAAAGGAATGCATGGTTTTCTATTTCTATGCATGCATGTGGTTCTGTTTCTATGGTTATATGGTGCTCTACTTGATGCCTCTTCAGGCTCCCAGAGCTCTGCTATTAAATTTAACTGCCTCTGATCATAGGCTTACTATCCTTTGTTTGTTTGGTCAAAGGTCCCCGAGGTACTCAAAAATTGGTTATTACTGCTGTGCAATAAATACCGGCTCGTGAGAACCTAAATTTTTTGAAGTCTGGGAAGATAAGTTCTTGTATTTTGGAGTAGTTCTTGACAAATTAGGCCAAGTAGGTTATTATTTATTAGGTTCTTAATTTCTATAAAGGAGATTAGGGTTGTTGATTACCAGAAAAGAAATAGGTATCTCAAAGCCACACTCTCTAAGTTATAATTTAACTGCAACCCACTTATAAGAATCTGCTTGATCCTTCTTGGAAAACAGGTCCTTATATCTTTGGGTATTAAAATGGCAAATTAAACCAATCTTAAACTACTAGGTTTTTAAAAGCGGGGGTTTTCTGTATTAAATATTAAATAAGTAAGGGTTTCTTAAAACTTTTAACCATAAAAATCAATGGTAAAAGACGAGGTTTCAACCATACTTCAGTGATTATCAATTGAATGGTAAAAATTGAAACAGTGAATATATACATGCCACCATCTTCATCAGCATGTTGAAGAACACAAAACTTTTTTCTTTCTTCTTCATCGATTGGCAAGCATTTTCATGACAAACATTCTTTGGCTCCAAAAGTTCTTACGGGAATTTTAGTGTTTTAATGAAGTGCATGAACAAATTTGACTGCCTTGTCTGTGAAATTTTTTCACTCATGAGCTGAGACCTTCTCTTAATGTGCAATCAGACTCAATTCCTGCTAAGGTTTTTAATTAGCTTTTAATTAGTTTTTTCTTTGTATGTTTTTATTGTCCGTTTACTTCTTTTATGCATATATATATATATTCACTGTTTCAATTTTAACCATTCACATGATAATCACCGAAGTACAGTCGAAAATCGTCTTTTACCGTTGATTTTTATCGATAAATGTTAAATCTTTTTAAAATTGATATTTATATACACTTTGCAGATATAAACAAATGAAGTGAAAACAGTGATTCAATGTTTTTGTGTGCTTGAGGCAAATGAGAGTGGTTTTGTGAGTTTAAGTTTTGAACTCTCTTTAGGCATACATCAATTTACGAAAGGCATGCAACGTCAAACCGAAAATATTTAACTTTGAAATTGCAACAAAAAACTGTGTACCTCAATTCTTCGTTGTGAGAGCTAAATTAGATTTTCATCTTCACGAAAACTGCCCTTGATCTATAGTTTGAGTAATTGTTTGACACCGTTGGTTCCCGGGAAGAAGTCTGTTTGTTGGCGACCATCATGAACACTGGCAGTCATGCTGGCAGTCATGCTGGCAGTCATGCCCTGGTCGGCTATTGCAATGAACTTGTCAGGGCAGCCGATCTTGGACATGATCCCCTAGAGCCCTTCTCTGCTGACTTTGTCGAAGGCCTTCCCCAGGCCTTGGCCATGAAGGTGGTGTAGAGATCGTGGAGTTGGTCCATGCACTTTTCCTCAATCTTTGAAGGAATCACACAGACTCTCAGGAAGCAGGCAGTTCAGCAGCACACAGGCAATGACCAGGAGGGAGACTCTGTGGTAGTTGCTGCAGGACTGGCGGTTCCTGCGTTTGTAGATGTGGACGGCTGTTGCATCCTTGAAGTCACGAGGGAGCTGCTTTTTTCCCACATGGGCTGGAAAAGGATGGAACGCTTGTCAAGCAGGGCTGGATCAGCTGCTTTGTACACCTCAGCAGGGATGTCATCCGATCCGGGGGTTTTCCCGGCGGACATTTGCTTGATGACTTTTGAGTCAGCGTTTTTCTTCCAACAGTTTCTGGTCATAATCTGCATTGAAGACATGAAGGACTGCCCCAGTGATATACACAACTTACACAGCTAGTTTCCTGAGGGACCATACATTAAGTGTTTTGTTTTATATTTAGACTTTCCCGTAAACAATCATATAGCAAAAACAAACAAACAAAGACGCACTACTTCTTTATTCACAACCGTCAATCCTGCTGAATGAATAAGTCTTATCTTAAGCTTAATTACAATTGTTTTTGAAGTACATCAAAAAGTAAAATATGCTTTTATAACCTCAATAACGAATACAAAATAATTTGGGATTGTAAAAATTGATGTAACACTTGCTCCAGAAAATGCTCCTGCATTAAAGTTAACAGTCTCCTAACTATAAGATGCAAAATTCTGCATAGTCATAGGGGAGGTTGGCACTGTGCGTCTATAGTAGTAATAGGTCAGCATATTAAGCCTTGTTGGTTTATAGTTATAGGTATAGGTCGAGGGAAATCATTGACATGCATAACGACCGTCGAGTCAACGACGTCACCTATTGTTAAAACATAGGGAAAAAATGGGTTCCTGCATACTAATGTGGATTTCCTGCATACTAATTCGGTATAGGTTTACTAATAAGCGTCACTCTACTACAATACAAACAATAAACTTGCCTAAACTTGCCTAAACTTGCCTAAACTTGCCCGCTAATAGCTGATAAACAGTTCTTTTCAGAACTACACCATGGCAAACTTAGTTTCCGACCAGGAGATGATTGCCATCTTAGCAGACATGGCGGGCAGCGTTGCTCCCGCACTCTCACCAATCAAGTCACCCAAACGACAACGTGACACTGACAGTCCAGCAGAGATTCCCGAACCAGCCCTCAAACAGCATAAACTAGAACAGACTGAGGGCATGAAAAACATCAGGAATCGACTGACCAGCCTGGAAACCAGACGAGCCAAATGCAAACGGTCATTGCAAGTCCTCAGAGAACACGCGAGAAACTCCACGTGTCCCTACGGCCTGCAGTACAGACCTAAGCCACACATCCGGTTCGACCGAGAATTCCAGACCTCCATGGACCAGATATGTCAGAGAGCCCACGCGGAACTACTGACGCTGATGATTAAAGAACAGGAAAAGAACCTTGCTGCAGACAACCAGGCTATCCAAGCCCAACAGCAGCGACTCCAGAACCTGTGCCCCAATCAGCCAAGTTCCCAGGCAGCCAGAAACCGTGCCAAACCTAGAATGAGGCCTAAGCCTTACGTAAAGAAAGTTCAACAAACTTGTAATCTCGCCAGTATGCAAGCTCAGCTTTCTGAGCTCCAGAAAATGTTCTGTAAAATGAGCGAAACTATGAGTGTAAATAAAGACAGAGTTGAACAGTATTCTATGGTGTGTTTTTCTGACTCCAGGGGTCCCAAACGAAACACTATTAAGGAAAACAAAAAACGCTCTTATAGACGAAACAGCCTCAAAAATACTTTAGCTCAGAACACTAGAGCACAAAACGAGAAATACATTAAGAATTTCTCAAATAAGGCTCTTTCAGATGACGAGGTTAAACTTCTTTCTAGAGGTCTCAAATTCATACCAACTCCTCTTGTCCCTACTTCTAATAAATCCTTACTAAAGGATTTCAATAATTTCGCTAGAATAATGCGTTTAAGATACTTGTTCGCTAACAAAAAGAAAACTACAGCTCATCCCTTCCATGTCAAATCCACATGGCAACCACCGATACAAAACTCGGTTGCCCTCGAAAATTACTTGGAAGAGACTAAACTTGAGCTAGCCTCTATAGTTTTCAACCCACAAAACGATAACATTTCAGCGAACGAAAGAAAAGCTATCAGCACACTTAAACGCAACAGCGAAATCAACCTTAAAAAAGCAGACAAGGGAACAACAACAGTCATTATGGACACCGCACAAAAAATACAAGAAGGCTCACAACAATTATCGGATGATAAATTCTATAAGCCTCTCGCATCTCCTATTGTGCAAGAAACATCCCGAAAAGTCAACGCAATAGTTGACAAACTATTTTGTTCGGGCCACATTGACAAAATGACTCACAAGTGGTTAACAACAGACCTCAAACAGCCGCGAATACCAGAGTTCTATACGCTAACTAAGATTCACAAAAAAACACCGGTCGGCAGACCAATTGTTTCTGGTAGTAGCGGCCCTACAGAGCGTATTTCCAGTTTCGTGGACTCACTTTTACAACCAATTGCTACTAAACAGGAGTCATACCTTAAAGACACTACCGATTTTATTAACTTTATCGAAAACACGCAAATTCCAGACAATGTAATATTAGCTACGCTAGACGTTAGTTCCTTATACACAAACATTCCTCAATCAGAAGGAATTGATGTTATCTGCCGTCACTATGAAGATCATTATGAGCAAAAACTACCAATTCCCACAAATGATTTGCGGGAACTCATGCGGCTCATACTTGAAGAAAATTCTTTCAAATTCAACGAAAGACATTTCTTACAAACTCACGGCGTTGCTATGGGAACCAAAATGGCGGTCGCTTTCTCTGTTATTTTTATGGCAGACCTTGAAAAACGACTACTTACGGCTAGCCCTTTCAAGCCCCGAGTCTGGAAAAGATTTATCGATGACATATTTTCATTGTGGAACATTCCTAGCAAAGAAGTTTCCGAATTCGTAAACTTCGCTAACTCCTTCCACCAATCAATCAAGTTCACTTGTGAAATGTCATCAGAACGCGCTGTTTTCCTTGACACCGAGGTCTTCAAAGGACCCCGTCATTCAACTCACAAAATTTTAGATTTACAAACACATTTCAAGCCTACTGAAACGTTTCAGTATACACACTTCTCATCTTGTCATCCCTTTAACTCTAAAAAGGGTTTTATCAAAGGAGAAGCATTACGTCTTTTAAGAACTAACTCAGTCAAAGAAAACTTTGAAACGCACAAACGAGAATTTGAACAAAGGCTCTGTCAAAGGGGCTATCCCTTAACTCTCGTTCAAAAAATTCTGACTGAAGTTCAGTTCTGCGACCGAAAAGAGGCTCTTCGCAACAAAACAAAACAAACTAAAGAGATTCTGCCGTTTGTTACAACTTACAATCCAGCCGCACCGAATCTTAAAAAGATTCTCATGAAACACTGGCACATTATTCAACAGCAGCCTAGGCTCAAAGAAATCTTTAATCAGCCACCGATTGTATCTTACAGGAAGGAAAAATCTCTGAAGGACATGCTTGTCCGCGCCAAACTTCCTTCAACAAAACAACAATCTTAAAAAGAACGAATTATTTTCGCTTCGAAGGAAATTTGCATATGATCACTGTTAACGACTCTATACGGACAATCATGCACATGCATTTTTGCCGAATTCAAAAATAGTCAAAATAACTGATCATTTATGCTAGATCTTCAAGTTGACATTACACTATTACGAGCGTAGAAGCTGTGGACTCGTAGCCTTTATTTAACCCTGATTGGAAAAAATCTCTTATGTGTTAAAATTATAAGCGCGAATTTTAACGAAAGCGCTATCGTTCTTGTAATCACTTTGCTGCGAAAGTCTATCTCCGAGACTTTCAGTTTATTCGAAACGTTTATCATGAAGATGGCTTTTTTTCACTAGCGTCCATGTTTTTTAAACTGCTTTGAGCGCTTGTTTAACTGTCCGTGATTCGGAAACGCTGACAACCACAAATTTTTGAAAGCGTAATAAGGTTCTCTAGCTTTCTTCGAAAACGTTCTCCAATTTTCGAAAACTGGGTCTTTTAACCCCGATTGGTTTAAGTAGAATCTATCATGCTTTTATTCTCAACTTTGCTGCCGAGAGCGATAATTAATTCTTAGCTAACTGCTCGAGTTTTCGGCTCCCTTAGTCACTCATTTTACAATCACGCAGTGCCTCTTACTTTTAACCCCAGATTTTGCATACAAACTCGAACGGAGAAACCCATGGGACAGCTCTATCATTGAAATGACAACAATAGAAGTTCAGAGCGCTAATGAATTGTCAACACGCGACAATAAATATTTTTGACAACACGTTTCCTTAAGAGACTTTATTGCTTGTTAATAGAGAGATTTGAATGAGTAAAAAATACATTTATTGACAACGCAAGCTCCAACACTACAAACTGTTTAACACAAAGTTCATCAGGAAATTAGGATGCAATGAACAATAAGACTGAAGGCCCCTTAACAAAGAAATAAACTGCAATAGAACAACACACCAGATATCGGTTTGAAATACATTTTTATTGAGAACAAAACACAGTAGTTTTAGTCTTCATCTTGTGGAATGGGTTGCTTCACAAACAATCGATTAAGCAAGAATTTCCGCTTATCAATGGCTAGTTCTGTCGACTCTAACCAATCAAATCCATTTGTATCTTTCAGATCTTTTTGGGTTTCCATTACTTTTTGGAAGGTGTAATCTTTCTTCATCGCTCGCATCCACTGCAAATACTCTAAAAATACTTTTCTCAGTTCTTTTCTGTAGAGAGGAAGGAGAGCGTTCTGCGCCTTAAGGTGAGCTACATTTTCTGGATCTCCATTCTTTCGTACTCGTCGACCAAAGCATTTGAAACTGAACCTCGTGGCGTTCCTGCGCTTCATCTAATATGCGCTTCATCTAATATGCGCGACCAAGGGTTTAAGCGCTCTGTCACTTCTTGGGAAGAATCCGTTTCTTGGTTAGATTGGGAAGAATCCGTTTCTTGGCTAGATTGAGAGTCTTCAATGTCTTCGTAGTATCCCTTACCTCGTTGAAAGAAGGCAGTAATTATAACCGTCGATCCAAGACATTTTTTTTGGGCTTGAACAGCACGAACTTTGATAGCAAACTGAGCGGCAAGTGGACCTTTTGTCCTTCGCATTAAAGGTTAAAATTCGCTGTAAACTGTTTTATTTTTGTTGAGATCTCGAACTGTTAACATGACTAGACGTGTGTGCCGTGGATTGCCACTTCCGAATTGTGGAGCAAAATATCTCGTTAGATGTCTAATCATCTCACAGATGTACATGGATTAGATTATATCAATCGAAGGAAGTGGTTAAAAGAAGCGAAACTACAACCTAAGGTTAGGAGTGATGATCTATCCAGCAGAGAGGAGCCAGGGATTAAGACCTTCAACAAGTGAAACACTGAAAATACAACTTTGTATTAACACTTGTAGATTGATGGCTTTGGAAGAATCCAAAAACGATGAATGTATCTCCGTCGTTCGTCGATGAATTATCTTCGTCGGGTCTCGGCTTTCTCGGCCGGAGTCTCGGGTCTCGGGTCTCGGCT
>JAHPZR010004669.1:0-7500 GCA_019787425.1 Platygyra sinensis
AAAAACATCGAACTTGCAACAGTGACAAACAAAACAATGTTAAGCATTATCACTACAACACTGGTAGTGGTTGGTACATTTCCCAAGCTTAATTTTAAAAGCTCTAGTAAGCGACACCCTCTATGCATCTTCATCGTGCTTGCTTACAGGCCGGGGCCATTGTAATAAGAGACAAGTTCCAGATAATAATAATAGATGTAACTGCTGTTCTGAATTCTCAATTTGTAATTGCTGTCTTGCCAAAGAGTAAATGCTATATTATTATTTTAGAGACGGTTAACTTACCGGTACTCTTATCTGCATGTCCTCATAGCCCTCAAATGATTGCACTGATCTAATGGTTTTTTCCCCTTAATCATCTAGGTCCTGCAATATGTATTAAATTTAAAAGAGTTATTTTGAATGCATGCAACTGTATACAAACAACCATGACTACAGTTGAATTTTAGGTCCAATATAAACTTGTGTCTACTTTTAAACTACTGCCTTTCTACCAAAGATTAAATTGTCCTGTAGATTCTACTGAACATTATATCACCAAATCGAATATACTTCTATCAAACTTATAGTGGAACTTGGGACTTTACAGCAGTTTCGTCAAAATCACTGATGGAGTTATTATTCAAAGTAGATTACATACCTTGGTGCAAATGATTTCTTCTTTTGTTCAACACCCACATGCTCAATTTCGGCAACACAAACACTTGTAAGGATGCAGCTAATCTGGTATTGCATCAGAGGAGGTTGGCCACGCGCCGAACTGCATTATGGGTCAATATTACAATATGCTTCAGTTGACACGATCTCTCGTGCTGGTCGGACCTCTAGGGAGGCGGCCGAAGATCCGTTAAAATCGGAATTTCTTTTTTCTTTTCGATGTTAATGCTGAACGTTGAATTTTATTCTGCTACAAAATTGTTCGGATTACCTTACCAACACATGATGATCGGCGAAGACGATAAAACGCGAGTGTTTTTACGATCGAGTCCCAGAGTGAAGACGATATTTTTTAACGTTTATCGATACTCGAATGATTGTGCTTCCCGAGAAATGCAGCTTTGCCCCTCTCAGCCTATAATATGAGCAAACGAAAGCGTGAATGCGATTTCTTCTGGCCGTGTGTTATTGTTTACATTTTTGCTTATGGCTCGAAAATTGTACTTACCGGTAATTCATTTACAGGGAACTGAAGAGATGTAGTTTATTTACTCGAAACTTGTCGGAATTTTTGTATGCTGTGTCAACACATGTCGTATATGTACCATAGCCTGAGACTATAGTGCAGTGCCTTACTGTACTACCAAATAATGGTCTGACTGCACCCCTTTCAGTCCTACTGGTATAATTTGGAGTACTCAGCAAAAATTTCCCATTTTATATAGCCAGTTAGTTGACAAACTATGTGAGAAAGAGAAAGTCCAATTTGATGAACAAACTTAGAAAGCACTCTAGCTAGGACATGCAGGCATCCCAAAAGTGTAATCCTTGATATTTATGAGCAGAAGACATTTTCCCAATGATGAGAGTATTATGATTTGTCACAAGGAATTTAATGGGTGGTTATTAGTGTATCACTACATGCATTAAATTATCAGTACGCTGAAATTATACATCTTTCAGTCGCTAAAAAATGAGATAATATTGTATTAAAAATTGAGACTAGGCAGCCATACCACACCAAAGTTCTAAAATGGTCACCTCTATTTTAAACGAAAATCCTGGTCTGTCCTTGGAGAGAGTAGGGTATCAAATAAGAAATTTGCTGAGAAATTTCCAAGTCCATAAATCCATACTTACCATAACAAGGAAAAAAGGTTTTAAGATTTACACAGTATCTGAAAAAAATAAACCCTTGAGTTGACTATTATTTTAGAGATCAGTTATTTTGCCTTTGAAAATTTGGGTTGTCCTCGCAGAAAATTATCACCTGATGCCCCTTCCCGAGCATCTCAACACAAAAGACCAAGAGCCAGTGTATTAGTTTTGGCATCTTTATAAACAAGAGAGGGAGTCTGGGGACTCAAGCAGGGATCCAATCAGGGGGGAGGGGGTGGGAAGGTTAAATCATACAACTAGAAAGAGCAAATGAGAAACAATCAGATGGGAGCTGATGTCAACAAACAACTGATCTGGAGTCAGTAGAGAGGGCCTGGGGCAAATTAAGTGATTGCTAGTGAATACGAACATCATCAATTATTGTACATCAGATCTCTAGCTCTTTTCTGATTGGCAGAGAGCATACAGTGAATTTTCGAAATCATTGCCCATGACATCATTATTATGTCAAGGACTTTTAAGGTCACGGGTGATCATGTCAAGTTTGCACGCTTTGTGTTGCTTCCCGTCATTGTAGAAGCAAAAACATAAAACAATTATTCTATTCGATTTTTGTGATATCCAGAATAATCTTTGTCGAGTAAGGGTTATCAGCCTCGGCATTCGGCTTTGGCTGATAACCCCTACCTCGACCTTGATTATTTTAGATATCATAAAAACCTCATTCAATAATTGAAAGGCCACGGGCAAGAACGTCCCCTAGATTTTTTGCTAAAATCGAAAATGGCCAAAACAGCTCCAAACTTCGCATACCAATTTGTTTATACCTGTAGAAAACTGCCTTGCACTTATTTCCCCTCGTTTCTGTTGCGTATTCCAGAAATAAAGTATGCAAAACGCTTGCATGTCGGCACAGTCCGCGTCTTTTGGAACTGCTTTGTTACACAATACTATTAGCGTTTTTTTTCTTTTAAGTATTTTCAAATGCTGACTTTAACTCCTAAGGTTAAGATTTCCCAGTTTTATTAGAGTTAGGGTTAGGGTTACCGCTGGAAACTAGGGTTAGCGTTGAAGGTTAGGCTTACGGAAGAAGGTTAGGGTTAGCGTTTGGGGTCAGGGTTATGGGTCGAGCTGAGAGTTAACGTTTAGGCATAGGGTTATTGCTTAGGGTTAGGGCTAGCGCTCGGAATTAGGGTTATTGCTTAGGATTAGGGCTAGCGCTCAGAATCAGGGTTATTGCTTAGGGTTAGGGCTAGCGCTCAGAATTAGGGTTATTGCTTAGGGTTAAGGCTAGCGCTCACAATTAGGGTTATTGCTTAGGATTAGGGCTAGCGCCTAGAGTAAGCGCTAGTGCCTCGGTTCGGGCTAGAGTTAAGGTCAGGACACGTTAGGGTTAGCGGTGTTAAGCCAAGGGAGACAATCTCGACTTGCACGAATCGATACTTAACTAAACTCAATAAAAGGGGCTAGAGAGAGAGGTTGGATGTTTTGCAAATCGGCTACGTCGGTGATTGAAATGTTTCTACGTGAAATTACTTTTTTGGTCAAAACTGCTCGTTCCATGAAATGATTAGATCTGACAACACAGAAAGAGAAAGCCTTAAGCTAACACGCTGCTCATGCAGAAAAAAAGCGCATGAAACGGAAAATTCATCAGCAAAGGAACGCTGAAATACAAAGCAAAACTTACAGTTTGAGCTGAAGTTTTCTTCTTCCTATAGTCTTCCTATAGTTAAACCTGCGATCAGGCGTTCTTTGTCTTTTTTTCTTCGCGGCGGGCTCGATTCTATCACAATTCAAAGTAATCATCTGCTTGGAAAACCACGATACACACACACGGAACGCTTGCTTGCGAATTTAACCGACCTGCGATTTCTCTTTGGCCCGTAAAAATGGCTTAGAAACTTCGAAGGTCTTCGAAGCACAGGTCAAATGCAACGACTTTGCTGCCTGGCCTTCCTCGCCAGTTCCCGGCCGTGTCTGAGTCACGCTAACAGGTGCTATAAGTCGCGCACACGATGGTCAAGGCGCTTTACGTATGAAAGATTATTATGGGATATCCCAGAAATTTTTGGAGCGAAGGATAGTGAGGCGGCTAATTTCAAGAGAATAATAAGAGTCTAGAAAGCAGTTCTAATTTCCAAAACTGACACACGCCGAAGTTTGGCAAATGAGCCATAAGTCCACGACGGATGCTTTGTTTTGGACGAAGAAGCGTTTCTAGACTCTACCGCCTGGCTCACTTGTTCCTCAATGGCTAAGCTCACGGCAGACTTAAACCATGATCTCGGAACAAGAACACACCTTGCTTCTTTGAGGCGTGCTAATGACTTTGATCGAGGGTCAAAGGCTTAATGATGCCAAATCTCCTACCAGGCGGGCGCAAATATTCCTCGAATAAGCGTTGAATATCGGTGGAAATAACGAGCAAACTCTGCGTAATAAACAGGTACGCCAGCTCTGACTTTGTGTTATCGCTTTGCGCGCCAAAAGCGTAAGTCACTGACAATGGCAGCTAAAAAACATGTCATCCCAGATCCCTACCAGTAAAAACGGCAATTAAAGTACAAAGACACGGAGAAGGTTTTTGAAAGAAAAAGAAAAACAGAACGGAAAAAAAAAAAAAGATATCACCGAACTCGAATCGAGCCCACGAGTGTCACGACAAAACAAATACGAATCAGCTTCGTTCAGCGCTTATCCACTTGAGCTAACGGAGCAGCAGTGCCAAATCATTGCCTTATAGTGACTCCATGCTTTAGCCAAACAAAAGGTTTCTTTTGTTTTCGTTTAACAATAGATCTCCAAAAGATGCCGCTTGGAAAACTGAGTCAGTTTTGCATACGTTATTTCTAGACAACGAAGAGAGACCCTGCGAAACAAACTTCAGAGCAATGTTTCTCAGGTAAAACAAAGCCCACATGCCAAAATTTAGCTACTTTTGAGCACTTTGAAAATGGCCAAAAAATCTAGGGGACGTTCTTGCTCGCGGCCTTTCAATTGCTTATAATCATTCAGTAATTCTGCACAACCTGGCCTAGTACCAAAATGAGATAGGTGCTATGTATGTTGACTGCGTCATGTGGTTTTACCATGTGCTTTGGCCAAGAAGTGTGTATTTCAGCATTGGCCATTGAACTATGTTAGTTGCTTTACATGGTGTCTAGTGGGTTATTCATCTCCCCAAACACCACACTAGGTACATAACATTTGCACATAGGCAAAACAGGTGACAACAAACAAAAAGCTGTACATTACAGAAACAAAGGTATCTTTTTTTATTGAACTTTACTATCAACATTATATTACAGCCTAGAACTGACAGTCACAAAATGCATGATAACACAACTATATGCTAAAATTACAACATTTTGCAGAAAAGATTTCCAAAACATGAAAGTAAAAAATTAATATTTGAACCCTTTTTCTCCTCATAAAGGCAAATTCATCAAGCATACTTAAAGCCACCACATTGTAGAGACAGCATATAAAGATGACTCTCTGTTTTCATTAGACAGCTCCTGGTTATAACACCAGTTATTAATATCCACCAGGAAATCAATATTTGTGTCTACTCTGATCTCTGCTGAGAACAACAATTACAAAGAAATATTGAACTATGCCCAGATAAATGATGCAATACAAATTACAAGGAGCCTATTGACCTTGAATATGCTTGAATATAAATAATTCAAGAGGTTTTGTAGCTTCGATAAATAACATTGATCTGTAAAAATACAGCAATCTATTAAGTACCAGACGTAAAACTAATAACATTAATGTAACATTACAACGGCAAAAAATAAATCGAGTTAAACAGATGCAAATTAAATGAAAACAACTAGGTTTCCCTGCTGTCTTGATTACCGCCAAAAAAATGTCAAACTTTAGACGAATATAGCGAGAAAACGGTAAGGGGTGCGATGGGGTGCGACGTCTTAGAAATAAACTATAACTATTGTAGAATACGATGATACATTTTTCTTGGTTGAAAACTCCATTGTTTCGGAGCAATAAATGGTTGATTATGCACACCGTAAATCGTAACCACGATCGGCCATTTTTCAGTCGCCTACAGTTGAATGCCAATAGTGGCAAGAAAGTTCGACAAATTGGCCGAAAAAAGCGACACACTAAAACTTTAGATCCTTACCTTTCTCTTCCTTTAAGCAATTAGATCACCAAACTCGTTAATGCCGAGACGCAAAGAAATCCTCTTCATCCCTCGAGCGACGATTTCTTCTAAATCGACTCCCAAGAAAATACACGCTCCTGATTGGTTAATTGCCTCTACCATAATGCAGTTCGGCGCATGTCCAACCTCCTCTGGTGTTGCATGTTGCACGTTTGGAAGCACAGCACTATGTGAGGAAGTCTTGCACTAAAACGAAAATACCACCAAATTCGAGGAAATTGTATGCAGATTTCGCACTAATTTTTTGAAAGATGAAAAAAATTGCAACGTACCTTATTTGTTTGGATGTTTGGTGCCTTGTCAGGAAGATTCTTGCCCTTAAACACACCCAATTTCAAAGGTTTCACGTATAAAACCACCAGAAGTCTTTTTCAGACGCCATTTTTTCACACTCTGTGCTTTCTTCATTATTCAAAGGAAAGGTTCCCAAAGTACTGTGGGAAAAGAGCACTTCAAGGCCGAGAAAAGAGCCGAGATATGTCCACCTATCGCGTCCCTAAGTGTGGACGCCATTTTGTGAAGTTCGATGACGTCACTATATATCCAGTTCTGGTTGTGGCCCGGACTGTTACACGTTGGGTAATATGTTTCAAGAGCAAAACTTTAGGTTATGAACGCTCGTTCCTTTTCTGTATCTTTTGGGACAGTGAAAAACGTGTCCAATTTTGTTTTCAAAGTCGTGGATTAGTTGATCGCAGCTAGTGTCAGGCTGTTTGGAATTATGCACGCGTGTAAATTTCAGTCTAGCTACTCTTGAATTCCCATTCAGTGACACAATTAATTTGAACTTTTGTCTCCTAATGTGGTGTAGACGTGCTAAATGATAGGTTACATTGACTGATCTTATCTCTTAAACAGGGCAACCCAGTTCCCAAATCATTCCCGAAGATTACCCCACTCTAATGGCAGGAGATACACTTAAACTGATTTGCAAAGTCAATAAGGTGACAGAGAAAATCAAATGGAAGAAAAACGGTGCCTCAGATATTCCAAGAGCACAAATCAGTCCCCCAGTAGGCGACGAAAGTACGCTTTACATTAAAAATGTTGTCCCGGATGACAATGGAGTTTACTCTTGTGAAGCAAGCAATATGGCAGGCACTGTGTTTTCTACTGTAAAGATCACAGTCAGGGGTAAGCCAAATTGAGTATATCACAGTTACGAATAATGTATATATATATATATGTATGCATGTATGTATGTATGTACTAATTGAAACCAGTTCAGGACTTCAGGAGTGATTCATCGTTTTATTGCTACAGTCCTGTTTCGTATGGTCAAAGATTGACCACACTCATATATGTATGTATGTATGTATATATATGTATTTTCTGATCTATATATATATATATCTGACTGTATTTTCAAAAACATGCCTGCAGTTGACTCTTAGTGTGTCCCAGTGGCCAGGACAGATCTGACCACCCCCCCTGGCTAGCTGAATACCCCCCACGCAAGCACGTGACAGGGACTGCCCTAGCAGGGTTACATGTCAACAAAAAACATTCAAGAAAGTTCAAAGAACTCG
>JAHPZR010004669.1:12500-18878 GCA_019787425.1 Platygyra sinensis
ATGTAACCCTGCTAGGGCAGTCCCTGTCACGTGCTTGCGTGGGGGGTATTCAGCTAGCCAGGGGGGTGGTCAGATCTGTCCTGGCCACTGGGACACACTAAGAGTCAACTGCAGGCATGTTTTTGAAAATACAGTCAGATATTGAGGCCAAATGTAAACTAGTAGGCATTATTGAGGCCAAATGTAAACTAGTAGGCCCCCGAGATGACCAGGTGTGAGTTTAAGTGCATGTTTAGACCAGTTTTTAGACAATTTGGCTTCCTGGAGGCTATTTGGACTTGATATCTGACCGTATTCGCAAGAACATGCCCGTAGGGTTTCGCCTGGGTTCGGGCGCAGCCCGAATCCAGGCTTGGCCAGCGTCTTTAAAGCTAGGGGGGGTTCCGTCATGGCCGGGTCAGCTGCATTGCCCAGTCCATGGGCTATCTACTGGTAGCGTGCTGTGGGCCAGCTGTCAAAAGTAGGGGGGGTGGGAGGGTGTTTTGTACGTACACCTCTACTTAGTCAGATCTGGCCATTTGAGTGCCAAATAATTTTGTTATTGACTGTGTTTGTCGAGTTCTTTGAACTTTCTTGAATGTTTTTTGTTGACATGTAACCCTGCTAGGGCAGTCCCTGTCACGTGCTTGCGTGGGGGGTATTCAGCTAGCCAGGGGGGGTGGTCAGATCTGTCCTGGCCACTGGGACACACTAAGAGTCAACTGCAGGCATGTTTTTGAAAATACAGTCAGATATATATATATATAGATCAGAAAATACATATATATACATACATACATACATATATGAGTGTGGTCAATCTTTGACCATACGAAACAGGACTGTAGCAATAAAACGATGAATCACTCCTGAAGTCCTGAACTGGTTTCAATTAGTACATACATACATACATGCATACATATATATATATATACATTATTCGTAACTGTGATATACTCAATTTGGCTTACCCCTGACTGTGATCTTTACAGTAGAAAACACAGTGCCTGCCATATTGCTTGCTTCACAAGAGTAAACTCCATTGTCATCCGGGACAACATTTTTAATGTAAAGCGTACTTTCGTCGCCTACTGGGGGACTGATTTGTGCTCTTGGAATATCTGAGGCACCGTTTTTCTTCCATTTGATTTTCTCTGTCACCTTATTGACTTTGCAAATCAGTTTAAGTGTATCTCCTGCCATTAGAGTGGGGTAATCTTCGGGAATGATTTGGGAACTGGGTTGCCCTGTTTAAGAGATAAGATCAGTCAATGTAACCTATCATTTAGCACGTCTACACCACATTAGGAGACAAAAGTTCAAATTAATTGTGTCACTGAATGGGAATTCAAGAGTAGCTAGACTGAAATTTACACGCGTGCATAATTCCAAACAGCCTGACACTAGCTGCGATCAACTAATCCACGACTTTGAAAACAAAATTGGACACGTTTTTCACTGTCCCAAAAGATACAGAAAAGGAACGAGCGTTCATAACCTAAAGTTTTGCTCTTGAAACATATTACCCAACGTGTAACAGTCCGGGCCACAACCAGAACTGGATATATAGTGACGTCATCGAACTTCACAAAATGGCGTCCACACTTAGGGACGCGATAGGTGGACATATCTCGGCTCTTTTCTCGGCCTTGAAGTGCTCTTTTCCCACAGTACTTTGGGAACCTTTCCTTTGAATAATGAAGAAAGCACAGAGTGTGAAAAAATGGCGTCTGAAAAAGACTTCTGGTGGTTTTATACGTGAAACCTTTGAAATTGGGTGTGTTTAAGGGCAAGAATCTTCCTGACAAGGCACCAAACATCCAAACAAATAAGGTACGTTGCAATTTTTTTCATCTTTCAAAAAATTAGTGCGAAATCTGCATACAATTTCCTCGAATTTGGTGGTATTTTCGTTTTAGTGCAAGACTTCCTCACATAGTGCTGTGCTTCCAAACGTGCAACATGCAACACCAGAGGAGGTTGGACATGCGCCGAACTGCATTATGGTAGAGGCAATTAACCAATCAGGAGCGTGTATTTTCTTGGGAGTCGATTTAGAAGAAATCGTCGCTCGAGGGATGAAGAGGATTTCTTTGCGTCTCGGCATTAACGAGTTTGGTGATCTAATTGCTTAAAGGAAGAGAAAGGTAAGGATCTAAAGTTTTAGTGTGTCGCTTTTTTCGGCCAATTTGTCGAACTTTCTTGCCACTATTGGCATTCAACTGTAGGCGACTGAAAAATGGCCGATCGTGGTTACGATTTACGGTGTGCATAATCAACCATTTATTGCTCCGAAACAATGGAGTTTTCAACCAAGAAAAATGTATCATCGTATTCTACAATAGTTATAGTTTATTTCTAAGACGTCGCACCCCATCGCACCCCTTACCGTTTTCTCGCTATATTCGTCTAAAGTTTGACATTTTTTTGGCGGTAATCAAGACAGCAGGGAAACCTAGTTGTTTTCATTTAATTTGCATCTGTTTAACTCGATTTATTTTTTGCCGTTGTAATGTTACATTAATGTTATTAGTTTTACGTCTGGTACTTAATAGATTGCTGTATTTTTACAGATCAATGTTATTTATCGAAGCTACAAAACCTCTTGAATTATTTATATTCAAGCATATTCAAGGTCAATAGGCTCCTTGTAATTTGTATTGCATCATTTATCTGGGCATAGTTCAATATTTCTTTGTAATTGTTGTTCTCAGCAGAGATCAGAGTAGACACAAATATTGATTTCCTGGTGGATATTAATAACTGGTGTTATAACCAGGAGCTGTCTAATGAAAACAGAGAGTCATCTTTATATGCTGTCTCTACAATGTGGTGGCTTTAAGTATGCTTGATGAATTTGCCTTTATGAGGAGAAAAAGGGTTCAAATATTAATTTTTTACTTTCATGTTTTGGAAATCTTTTCTGCAAAATGTTGTAATTTTAGCATATAGTTGTGTTATCATGCATTTTGTGACTGTCAGTTCTAGGCTGTAATATAATGTTGATAGTAAAGTTCAATAAAAAAAGATACCTTTGTTTCTGTAATGTACAGCTTTTTGTTTGTTGTCACCTGTTTTGCCTATGTGCAAATGTTATGTACCTAGTGTGGTGTTTGGGGAGATGAATAACCCACTAGACACCATGTAAAGCAACTAACATAGTTCAATGGCCAATGCTGAAATACACACTTCTTGGCCAAAGCACATGGTAAAACCACATGACGCAGTCAACATACATAGCACCTATCTCATTTTGGTACTAGGCCAGGTTGTGCAGAATTACTGAATGATTATAAGCAATTGAAAGGCCGCGAGCAAGAACGTCCCCTAGATTTTTTGGCCATTTTCAAAGTGCTCAAAAGTAGCTAAATTTTGGCATGTGGGCTTTGTTTTACCTGAGAAACATTGCTCTGAAGTTTGTTTCGCAGGGTCTCTCTTCGTTGTCTAGAAATAACGTATGCAAAACTGACTCAGTTTTCCAAGCGGCATCTTTTGGAGATCTATTGTTAAACGAAAACAAAAGAAACCTTTTGTTTGGCTAAAGCATGGAGTCACTATAAGGCAATGATTTGGCACTGCTGCTCCGTTAGCTCAAGTGGATAAGCGCTGAACGAAGCTGATTCGTATTTGTTTTGTCGTGACACTCGTGGGCTCGATTCGAGTTCGGTGATATCTTTTTTTTTTTTTCCGTTCTGTTTTTCTTTTTCTTTCAAAAACCTTCTCCGTGTCTTTGTACTTTAATTGCCGTTTTTACTGGTAGGGATCTGGGATGACATGTTTTTTAGCTGCCATTGTCAGTGACTTACGCTTTTGGCGCGCAAAGCGATAACACAAAGTCAGAGCTGGCGTACCTGTTTATTACGCAGAGTTTGCTCGTTATTTCCACCGATATTCAACGCTTATTCGAGGAATATTTGCGCCCGCCTGGTAGGAGATTTGGCATCATTAAGCCTTTGACCCTCGATCAAAGTCATTAGCACGCCTCAAAGAAGCAAGGTGTGTTCTTGTTCCGAGATCATGGTTTAAGTCTGCCGTGAGCTTAGCCATTGAGGAACAAGTGAGCCAGGCGGTAGAGTCTAGAAACGCTTCTTCGTCCAAAACAAAGCATCCGTCGTGGACTTATGGCTCATTTGCCAAACTTCGGCGTGTGTCAGTTTTGGAAATTAGAACTGCTTTCTAGACTCTTATTATTCTCTTGAAATTAGCCGCCTCACTATCCTTCGCTCCAAAAATTTCTGGGATATCCCATAATAATCTTTCATACGTAAAGCGCCTTGACCATCGTGTGCGCGACTTATAGCACCTGTTAGCGTGACTCAGACACGGCCGGGAACTGGCGAGGAAGGCCAGGCAGCAAAGTCGTTGCATTTGACCTGTGCTTCGAAGACCTTCGAAGTTTCTAAGCCATTTTTACGGGCCAAAGAGAAATCGCAGGTCGGTTAAATTCGCAAGCAAGCGTTCCGTGTGTGTGTATCGTGGTTTTCCAAGCAGATGATTACTTTGAATTGTGATAGAATCGAGCCCGCCGCGAAGAAAAAAAGACAAAGAACGCCTGATCGCAGGTTTAACTATAGGAAGACTATAGGAAGAAGAAAACTTCAGCTCAAACTGTAAGTTTTGCTTTGTATTTCAGCGTTCCTTTGCTGATGAATTTTCCGTTTCATGCGCTTTTTTTCTGCATGAGCAGCGTGTTAGCTTAAGGCTTTCTCTTTCTGTGTTGTCAGATCTAATCATTTCATGGAACGAGCAGTTTTGACCAAAAAAGTAATTTCACGTAGAAACATTTCAATCACCGACGTAGCCGATTTGCAAAACATCCAACCTCTCTCTCTAGCCCCTTTTATTGAGTTTAGTTAAGTATCGATTCGTGCAAGTCGAGATTGTCTCCCTTGGCTTAACACCGCTAACCCTAACGTGTCCTGACCTTAACTCTAGCCCGAACCGAGGCACTAGCGCTTACTCTAGGCGCTAGCCCTAATCCTAAGCAATAACCCTAATTGTGAGCGCTAGCCTTAACCCTAAGCAATAACCCTAATTCTGAGCGCTAGCCCTAACCCTAAGCAATAACCCTGATTCTGAGCGCTAGCCCTAATCCTAAGCAATAACCCTAATTCCGAGCGCTAGCCCTAACCCTAAGCAATAACCCTATGCCTAAACGTTAACTCTCAGCTCGACCCATAACCCTGACCCCAAACGCTAACCCTAACCTTCTTCCGTAAGCCTAACCTTCAACGCTAACCCTAGTTTCCAGCGGTAACCCTAACCCTAACTCTAATAAAACTGGGAAATCTTAACCTTAGGAGTTAAAGTCAGCATTTGAAAATACTTAAAAGAAAAAAAACGCTAATAGTATTGTGTAACAAAGCAGTTCCAAAAGACGCGGACTGTGCCGACATGCAAGCGTTTTGCATACTTTATTTCTGGAATACGCAACAGAAACGAGGGGAAATAAGTGCAAGGCAGTTTTCTACAGGTATAAACAAATTGGTATGCGAAGTTTGGAGCTGTTTTGGCCATTTTCGATTTTAGCAAAAAATCTAGGGGACGTTCTTGCCCGTGGCCTTTCAATTATTGAATGAGGTTTTTATGATATCTAAAATAATCAAGGTCGAGGTAGGGGTTATCAGCCAAAGCCGAATGCCGAGGCTGATAACCCTTACTCGACAAAGATTATTCTGGATATCACAAAAATCGAATAGAATAATTGTTTTATGTTTTTGCTTCTACAATGACGGGAAGCAACACAAAGCGTGCAAACTTGACATGATCACCCGTGACCTTAAAAGTCCTTGACATAATAATGATGTCATGGGCAATGATTTCGAAAATTCACTGTATGCTCTCTGCCAATCAGAAAAGAGCTAGAGATCTGATGTACAATAATTGATGATGTTCGTATTCACTAGCAATCACTTAATTTGCCCCAGGCCCTCTCTACTGACTCCAGATCAGTTGTTTGTTGACATCAGCTCCCATCTGATTGTTTCTCATTTGCTCTTTCTAGTTGTATGATTTAACCTTCCCACCCCCTCCCCCCTGATTGGATCCCTGCTTGAGTCCCCAGACTCCCTCTCTTGTTTATAAAGATGCCAAAACTAATACACTGGCTCTTGGTCTTTTGTGTTGAGATGCTCGGGAAGGGGCATCAGGTGATAATTTTCTGCGAGGACAACCCAAATTTTCAAAGGCAAAATAACTGATCTCTAAAATAATAGTCAACTCAAGGGTTTATTTTTTTCAGATACTGTGTAAATCTTAAAACCTTTTTTCCTTGTTATGGTAAGTATGGATTTATGGACTTGGAAATTTCTCAGCAAATTTCTTATTTGATACCCTACTCTCTCCAAGGACAGACCAGGATTTTCGTTTAAAATAGAGGTGACCATTTTAGAACTTTGG
>JAHPZR010004670.1:10000-11287 GCA_019787425.1 Platygyra sinensis
AAAAAGACTCAACAATCTCTTGATAAGTTTCTTGGGAATTACATACAGGTTTCCATATTCAGCTTTGAACTCATCTGTGTTGATATAAGCGACGAGTCCTTTAAGCCCTTCTATTGACACCTTGAAAACAAGAAACAGAGAGGTACTGTATTGATATGTGCTTACTGATTCAGTGAAAGGGCTAGATGAGCAACCACATTAAATAAGCTCCCACCCCCCGCCCCCAGCCCGACATAAACAAAAAACAAATAGATGTCAATCCTATGGAGTGTGCAAACAAATATTCACATTTTACAGGCAGACTTTGCAGTAAGGGGGGGGGGGGGGGGGGGGGAAAAAAATTAGAAATAATGCCACCGTACTACTGCTATATCAGCTAGGAGCAGCATGTTCTGAAATGCTCTATAATTTTTTTGAATGTTCTACTAAGCAAGGTGTTGTGCATAGTCACATGGGCAAGCCTACACACATAAATACACAGTCCTTGTCCTATTTGTTAACACGTACATGTATGCGCTTCCTAGCGCTTAAATATCCTTTCATCTAATTTTTAAATTTATGTTATCAGCAAAATAAGGTGGAAAGGAAAAGAAAAAATAGTGAATCAAGACACAGTTATTTTATGATATATGAATCTAGGAAAAAAGTAACCAGACACAGTGGGTTAGACTATACACCCTGAAGAATGCATTTGGTATTCTCGTCAAAAACTACGCAACGAATGTAAGATTAAAATCACTTAGCATAGAGAAAACCATGTCATACATCTTGGTTTGGGTGAGTCCCAGCACCCCCCAGGAAACGCCAACTGCACTCGACTACGGGTACAGGTTGGTATAACTTTGTCTGTGTTGCTTAAACTGATGGCAAAGGCAAGAGAAAAAACAATATGGGGGTTTGGGGAGGATGGGCCCTAAGGCATATATTATAGGTTACAACATATAACAACAGCTTTTCCTCAGGGCAGGATATTTATACAAGGAAACAGGAATCATTGCTTTGTCCATCATTTGGTACAAGATATGAAAGTATTTGCCTGGGAATAGTAAAGGCTTTTCTGCCATAACATGTTAACAGCTGTAGTTGTTACCTGAGAGGGCATTGGACATGGCATTTACAATAATTAGCAGTTTTGCATCGCTGCTGTGATCCATTTTAAGGAGTCGTGGATTGACTAGTGGGAGAGTTAATGAATTTTTGGTTTTCTATTATCATGACCCTCGAGATCAAACATTGTTTGCCCATGTTATGAAGTGGTGTGCGCAGGCATCTGTCCTTCTGTGGAAT
>JAHPZR010004671.1:5000-14860 GCA_019787425.1 Platygyra sinensis
AAAATCAGGGTCAGAATAGATTCCCTCAGAGATTAGAAAACTGCCTAGTTTAAATGTTTTTAAAACTTCATTTCATGGGAAAGATTTTTCTAATACACCTTAACCCATTGTAACTCTTATTATTCATAATGTAAGTTTTTGCATTTTTAGCATTATAGTCAATAGCTCCTTAGAGTATTTTAGCCTAGTTTTAAACATGATTCCTAGGAAGACCATGTAAAATGATATGATTTCGTGTAAAAATAAAGATTCATGATGATGATGATCTTAGTGCAGAGTATATAGATATTCACAAGAAACTGACGAATTCCACCCTGTTTCTCTTATGTATCTCTTATGATAAAAAAAAAATGAAAATCACCCACCCCATTTTTTCGAGGATAATGAAATTTACGAAAATTGGGGGTCTGGATGCAAATTCTTAGTGCGGGGTGTATGGACATTCACAAGAAACTGGTGAATTCCACCCCGTTTCTCGATGATAAAAAAGTATGAAAATGGGGGTCAGAATAGAATTTCTTAGTGCGGAGTATATAGACATTCACAAGAAACTGACGAATTCCACCCTGTTTCTCTTATGTATCTCTTATGATAAAAAAAAAAATGAAAATCAGGGTCAGAATACAATTTCTTAGTACGGAGTATATAGACATTCACAAGAAACTCGTGAATTCCACCCCGTTTTTTCGAGGATAATGAAATTTATGTAAATCGGGGTCAGGATACAATTTCCTAGTGCGGGGGTATATGGACATTCACAAGAAACTTGCGAATTCCACTCCGTTTCTCGATGATTAAAAAAATATGAAAATCAGGGTCAGAATAGAATTTCTTAGTGCGGAGTATATAGACATTCACAAGAAACTCGTGAATTCCACCCCGTTTTTTCGAGGATAATGAAATTATGTAAATCGGGGTCAGGATACAATTTCTTAGTGCGTGATGCATAGATATTCTCAAGAAACTCGTGAATTTTACCCCGTTTCTGGAGAATGACAAAATTTATGAAAATCAGGGTTAGGATACGATTTCTTAGTGCTAGCAATATAGATATTCTCAAGAAACTCGTGAATTCCACCCTGTTTTTAGAGGGTAATGAAATATGTATATGAAAATCGGGGTCCGGATACAATGTTTTAGTGTGGAGTATGTAGATATTCACAAGAAACTTGTGAATTCCACCCCGTTTACCGAGGATAATTAAATATATGAAAATCGGGGTCGGGACACAATTTTTGTGTGGCTTACACAAAGTGTAAAGCCACATTATGGTATCATCTGATTTATTTCTTTATTTATTTGTCTACGAGAGTCAAGTGCCTGTCACGTGGTCTAGTGTCTGCGGCGAACTAGTTGGTTGTAAGCTTGGGTTTGAGTGATTTTTTTTCAGGTGATCGTATCACGAGTTAGTTCTCCTGGCACAAGCCAACAGACACAGACCCATCTTGTGTTATAAGTGCAGAATGTGCAAGAGTGTTTACGCTCTTACACTAGTTGAATCTTCAGTACGGGTTGTAATGTTTTGGTTTTCACTTTATCCAGTACCGCATAAATTTGCGCTGACTCATAATAAGAACATTAGACTACAAGTAGTCGGTTTTTGTTCCTGAAATCCTCTGCGTGCAGAACTCAAAATATATTATGCAAACTAGGGAAAGAAACGAGGAGGGAATGGGGATCAATCGCATGTTCCAGTATTTCTAGCGCGCCAGGAAAAGAACTCAGTAATTTCTAGCGGGCTAGGACAAGAAAGACACTGCTCGCAGTCTATAAGAACATATGGTTTGTACATACAAGTTTTAGGTCGATAAGCATGTCCCACACGCGATAGGTCAAGGGTTTGGTATTGGATAAACTTGTGCAAACAGGAACTGTTCCAAAAAAATTGATAACAACTTACCTTTAATTAAAACAACAATTAATTTCCGGTGAAGTACTTAGTGCTGGGAAACAGTAAGATAACAAGGTGTTTATTTCAAGGAGAAACAATGACAACTGTTTGTTTCTCCTATTTTGAAGTTTGCGAACGTTGTTGATGTACTTAAATTAGTCATCACGTTTCACTTTATCCGCACTGATGCAAGTTTCCTGGAAGAGTTTACAATTCTGAAATCATATCATTTCATGTTGAGGAAGGAAGAAAGGTTTATTTAAAATATTGAAGGTAAAACATTTATTTTCAATAATGTAATGCCTTTTAAACGCTGACATATAGCATTCTTTTGGATAAGTAATATCTCAATTATTTCATGCCGCACTATGTCGCGCACGGATTAAAAACAATCCATGTAAAAGAATGATTTTAAGAACGCTCCAGAGGATTTTCTTTTAATCCAAGAAACAGAGACAAACACTACCTTTCCGTAAATGTTTTTTTTGGCAGAAAAAGAGAAAGCAGTGAAGAAGAAACCAAAACATGAAAAGCATACACAGTGGGATTTGAACTCTTGACCTCTCGCGTGACGATCCAGCATGTATCAACTTGTGCATTACTTACAAGTATTTGGAAGTGTTAAACCTCAGTTTTGACAAAAATAAAATTATCTTGCGGTTTTTGACTGCAGCACAGAGAAAACATGTACAAAGACATGCAATGAAAACGTGTAAGCAGGCCTCAGTAACAAACAGTTTGTTAACCTTGAACTTTTTTTTCTAATTTTAGAAATGACAACACAACCCTGAATCGGATAAAGGTTTTATGCGCTTGTTCCAAAACCTAGACTGTACTCACAACACAAGTACTTCGTTAACGAGCAATGCCTCATAACACCCTTTCATAATTTATTTTCCAAGTTCAGTGGCTAACAGCCACTCTGATCTAAATTGTATCACCCCTTCACTCCTTCACTTCGTGTTAGACATTTAGAAACCCGGCAGAGTCGGGGACACCCATATGAAAAGGCAAGAAATACTCGTCAGAAGATATAAATTTACTTCCTAAGGGAGAATAATATGAAGTTGCTCTAGCTTCATTAGAACCCTAAAAGATACCACTTAAAATGAAAGAAGTGCGATCACTAACCACTACTTAAGAAAGGATACCGCCGCGCGCCCATCCACTAGATAACCTGGTTTGTTTTGCCAACACCTATCCATTTGATAGTGATTTATCATTTGAACAACTAGCGTTCTTTACATTTTTTGACCAACTGGGTCCTGTTCTGATTTGGAGTATTCTAAATCGTGAAATTTGCTCCAACGAGGATATGGTTCTGACAATAGAGATCTGTCCTGCCCTCCTATTATCTAAAAAGTGAAGCCTTAGAGCCGACTGGCTTATAGCAGCCTGAGGTTATCCCCGTTTCTGTAGCATGAAGCGGCTAGAAGTATTTCTACTCCCCCTGGACGGGATGCTAGTCCATCACAATCACTCCCCTGCAATTTGTCAGGCTTCCCCAACAGCTTTCTTTAAAATCCAAACATCTATTAATCGTGTACGTGAATCAATTTTTGGTAACCGAATCTACATAGAGGGAAATCTACAGGATTCCAATTATATGCAAAAAAATCGTATCATAAGTACCTCGGTCCCAGAGGTTTTTCTTGATTTTTCTCTGCATGAGACGACAGAACCAGAGCCGCGAAGAGGCAAGAAAAACCTCTGGGACCAGGGTAACTCGTAAGCCACACATGTCCGCACCGCGGACCTATTTTTCTCTCTTCGTATGGATGATTTCCTCTCGGTCGCCACATTTAAAATTCAAGTTTAGTGCCTAGAGATTACAACCATTTAGCATATCTTTTTCCCATTTTGACAAGGCTCGATGTCAAGTTTTATTATGTGGGTCTGGGTTTTTGCAAAAATGCCTCTTGTACATAACAGCAGGATGAGCCTGTGTGATGAAATTAACAACTGCCTTGCAAAGTGGATGGTTGGGTGCCTGAGACATCCAGGAGCTTCCACTACTGGCAGCCAGCTCCTAGATGGAGACCGCTACCATGGCTTGCAAATCCAGGCAACCCAGCCATGAGCCCCCACGTGAAGAAGAAAAAACAGGCCACCTCACACTGATAAAACAGTGGAAGAAGGGAGAGACAGGGGAGGGAGACAGCCTCCAAGGAGATCCCCACGCTCAGAAGAAATGCTAATGCTAGTGACGCTGACTAAAACGCCATCCACGACGCTAACAATGCCTTATGGACCCATGAGCACGACGAAATCCTTGTGCATGGGGCATGTATGACAACCGCTGATCACGCAGGTCGAAATTATGCCTCCTAGTTGTTAACTCCGTTAAAAATTTTTTTTGCGCATTTAACTGACATTTTAACAACTGCCGTCGCAAAGTGGAGGTTGGGTGCCTGAGACATTCCAGGAGGCGGCCACTATTGGCAGCCAGCTCCTAGATGGAGACCGCTCCCTATTGCTTGCCAAAGCCAGGCAACCCAGCCATGAGCCCCCACGCCAAGCCTGATGGACCTCCGAGCTAGGCAACGCATTGCGTGTGGAGAAAAGGGGGGGCTCATGGCTGAGGATTTGTGGCGGAAATCGTACTTTGGACATCAGCCCGTTGTCAAGTGCCAAAGTAGGAATCAAAAAGTTTCCAGTCACTGTAAATTCACCAGCTCTGAGGAATCCGAAAACAGCCAAGGCCGCAGGCAGCCGAAAGGCAATGACATTTTCAGGATTATTAAAATCCAACGTACGGCTGTAGGGCTCGACATAGGGTCTGCTCTCAAAGGCTGGCGCCGAGGCAGATTAGAACCCTGGTGTCGTGGATCCCCCGCAAGAGATGCTGAAGCTGAAGACAAGTCCACCGTAAGGAAGAAGATGGCGGCTGTACATGTTACCGCAACAACCTTGCGAACCAAGACTAAGCCCACGGGGCACATAGAAGAGATGTGGTTAACAGCAGTCATTCCTATACTTTACAGCATTGCTCTTGTCGATTTGAAATTACTTACATTTTTTCTGTGTTTTTATTACGTCTCTTTGTGGGAGTTTTTCTTGCGCCACAGAGCATTAGAGGTAAATGTACCAGTCGCCATCGTTTTCCTTATGGTGGATTGGTGAGTGGAGTCTGGGAAGTCCGTAAAGTCAATAGAGACCTCTAATGCACCACGACCGTGGAGCCATGACGACGGGCATACCGAAGCACTTTTTCCTGTTCCGGTCATGCGCATGAAACTAGATAACTGATTGCCAATCGAGCTTGCGGTTTTCTGTGGAAGTTGCCGACAAGCGGCTTGTGCTAGCGGCCTTTTTCCTGCCTCAGGGATGTTTCATTGTAGAATTTTCTCCTCAAAAAACTATATCTGCAACAACCAGAAAGGTACTGTCTGTTCTGTGTCGTTAAGAAAAAAAAAACGATTAAATCCACAAGAAAAAGACCTAAAAAACTTTGCAATGAACTACGACTTGATTGTCGACACTACGATCAAAACAAGTGAATGTGGCGTCGTCAACGTGCAGACGACGGCGGATTGCACATCCAGTTTATTTAGTTTGCTGCGCATGACCGGAACCGAAAATGTGCTTCCTGCGGTATGCCGTCGTCGTTAGGCTCCCTCGTGGTGGCTTAAGGTCTCTACTTCTTTGTCTTGAGCGACGGAAGGGGCGTACGGCCTGCACACAGGCTATTAAACTAGGTTGTGTTTGCCTTTTTTTATTTTAACATAAATAATGGCCAACAGGAAGCGATCACGGATTGAAACTATAGATCTGTGTCCGGTTGTGCTGCTTTTTATTTTCTAAAATTGGCATGATTTGTTAGTGTAGTGAGACTTAACCTCGGCACTCAAGCGTGCGTTACCAAAAGGAACCCGAGGACTCTGAAGTGGTGCTTTCGACAGTTTTAATCTTGTAGTCATCTTACCAAGCGGTTACAAAACGTTAACAGCAATTACCTACTGGTGACAAACTACTGGAACAAATACTGGAAACAAATACTGGAACTACCAACTGGAAGCGAACTCCTCCACTCTTTACAGTGTAACTCATTTTATATTAAGACTCCAGCTAAAGTACTCGGATGTAAATCCTTAATAAAAGCAGCTGGACTCGATAAGGCAGCACAAAGATATAACCAATTAAAAACCAGGAAATATCATAATACTTTAGCACACAGGACAACCTTGGATCTATCTAGGGGAGGTAGAAACCAAGGTTCGCAAGGAAACGACACAAACATCATCACAGACAACCGACAAAACCAAAGGTTCAAGAATTAAAAAACGTTTTCACGATTAACGGAAAAGGTGCTCGAGAACAGAGTGCTCTCCAACCAGTATGTGCGTTAACCTTGGCTTGCCAAACCTAAGACTTTCCTATAAAAACATATTTTCAAAAAACATATTTCTTGTTGGCTCCACAACAGTAGTGTTTTTTAAACCTTCTGGGATCAGCGGCGCATGCCGATGTCTGGAGACCTGTACATTGCACGGAGGGTTTAATCTGTCAGCCCTACATTTGTGAAGCTATAGCTGTTGCAGGCAGTTTAACTTTTGTTGTTTTCTAAGGGAATCCAACATGGCTTTCCATCAAGGGTTAATGTGAAATCAACATTCTAACCTCGTTAGACACTGACAATGGACGGTTTTGAGCTTACGGCGCTGCGTGTAACAAACATTTTTTGCTCGTTTCTAAGTGGCAATCAACATCCATGCCGTCACGTGTTAAACTGAAGATGAACATTTTTAACCTACTCAGCCCTGAAATCGCCGTTTTTTCAGCCTGACACGCTGCGTGGCCACGAATATTTTTGCTCTTTTTTGAAGTGGAATTCACCATCTTTGCTGTCACGCGATAACGTGAAATCATAACATTTTAAATCTGTTCTAGAGCCCTGAAATTCGGCGTTTTTTTGAGCTTACGCGCTGCGTTGAAAAAAAAAAATGAACTGTTCTACTCGTTTTTAAATGAAATCAAGATCCTTGCTGTTCACGCTTTCACGTGAAGCTTCGCGTAATTTGAGTGAAATTAACGTCTTTGCGGTCGCACGAGGACCGGACAATCAGTAATTTTAACGGTTATCAGCTGATAATCAACATTTTTAAGGTTTAACACGTTGCGGGGGAAGATCAATATTTTTGCTGGATTTTTAAAGTGATATTACCGGTCTTTGAGGTCACGTGCTTGTAGTGCCACACAAATCACATGTGTTTTTTTGCATTCGGTTAAAATGGGTCCCGAAAACGAAGCACAACCTTCCGCCAAGGAAAACATACAGAACATTGTTTAACGCACCTAAACAAAGCTGCAATGCGAAAAATTTGGGAGCGTTTTTTGACAAAAGTTCAGTTTTGGAGTAACATACCTAACGCCCTTTTTCCACCGCACCCTTCAATTAAAACAGGATTTTGATGCAAGGGTTCAGGTCAGGGTAGGGAAGATCTCAGATTGTGGTCATAAACAGGGTAAGGGTTTTAGGGAAAGCCGGGTCGCCACCACACCCGTCCAATTTTTCCTGCGGAGTACCCCCGCCCCCACGCTCCGCCCGGGGCGTGGGGGCTACTATGCCGGAACTAAAACAGGTGCCCACTCATAAACTATCTGAGATTGTGGGTACACTAGTTTTGATCATAGTCGTTAGTACTAGACTCTAGAGTTCCTCATGGTCAGTCTCATAGAAGAAGTTTTGAACAAGATAGCTGTAGAAGGGAATCAAATGGACTGTCCGGATTTAAGCAAAGAAAAGAGGCTAGATGTAGCAACCTCGTTCCCAGGCCTTTTTCCCTGGCTTTGGGGGCAGGGCTGGGAAAAGGGCCCTGGCATCGGCTTGTCACGTGCCCACTTTACACCCTGAAATCCTGGTGTAATAAATTAGCGAGTTTGCCTAATCAAAAGTGCCAACATCACGATGGCGGAGAAACTGTCTGTGCTTTTCGACTTGGATCTGCTTTTAAACGTTGGAAACTTTGCGTCGTTTTGTTTCAGTTGAAGCCACTTCAAGTAATGTTTTGAATATTTAACTGAAAGGCAAAGACATTGTTACCGTTCTAAAAATAAACCCGACTGGCTTTGCCAATCTCCTGCTGTTTCATCAGCGTCTACCGGATTTCTTGCCTGTCAAGGCGGACAATAATATTTTGTAAAATACCACGAATTCTACGGTTCGTGCCATTTATCATTTGTGTCTTCTGTTCGGTCCACTCGACCATTTTGTCGCTTCACTCGTGTTTATTGAAGGGTCCCTTCAATGCTGTATTCTAAGGAGTAATTGGGTTGCGTGCTATGGCAAATTTTCTTGAACTTGGCCGAACAAACACATCAACAGACTTGCGGGTACGGGGGGAATAGCTACGTTTGAATCCTGTCAAACTGTCCTGTGGTGCCAGAACGATCAAAGGCAGGAATAAAACCTTTACGTCAAGCTCCAGCCGAACACTAAGCTCGACCAGATAGGCTGCAAGAACCATAAGAATTTCTGGATCCAGATATCAGTATCTGGGACAACTGCGCGCCTACCCCTCCCTTAACCCAACATGTTTTATAATACAGTTTAATAAGTTAGTGTTTTACCTGTGGGTTGGGGAGGGGTAGGTGCGCAGTTGCCCCAGGTTACTGATATTGATCCGAATTGCTTCTCTAGACAAGCGTAGAGCTTTCTCGAAGTACAGCTACGGCGTCTCCATAACGAAAACCGCACGAGGGCAAATATGTTATGGATGTAGGCCAGCATAGAATTTAAGGCCAATCAAAGCCTGCTGCTGATGAATATTCCAACAAAGATCCGAGGGGAAAGACACACAAATGCCACCACTGTGGCCAGTTGTTGACCTGTTAATCGGCTTGCAAGGGCCATGAAACGAACGCACCGGACAGGAGAGGAACCGCATTCTTGACAAGGCACTGTTACAAGGTTGTGCTTTAGCCAATTAGGAAATTGCCAGTAAACGATGAAACGAACTCACACAAGGAGAGAAATCGTATAAATGCCAATATTGTAAGAAGTGCTTTATAGGCCAATTAAGAAATTGCAAGAAACATGAAACGAACCTCGCACAGGGAGTGAAGGCCGTATTCATGCAAGCATTGATAAAATGCGCTTTCCCAATTAGGAAATTGGCAAGAAAACATCGAACGCACTCGTACAGGAGAGAACCCGTATTCATGCCAGTATAGTAAAAAGTGCTTTTGCCAATTGAGAAATTGCAAGACACATGAACGAAACACACCAAGTGGAAAAAGCTGTATTCATGCACGCATCTGTAAAATGTGCTTTACCTCCTCATCACAGATTGCAAGCAACACGAACGTTCTCACCACAGTTATGTGAAGCCGTATAACATGCAAGAGTTTTGTAAAAGTGCTTTTGCCGGTTCATCAGAACCGCACGCAACATGAACGAGGTTTTGCACAGGAGAGAAGCCGCATAAAATGCCAGTATTGTCAGAAGTGCTTTAACCAATTAGGAAATTACCAGACCACATGAACGAATTCACACAGGTAGTGATGCCGTATCATGCAAGCATTGTAAAATGTGCTTTAGCCAATTAGCGACATTGCAAGAAACATGAAACGAACTCATACAGGAGAGAAACCGTTAATTCATGCAAGCATTGTAAAAAAGTGCTTTAGCGCAATTAGAAAAATTGCAAAACACCATGCTCTAGGGGGGGGGGAAACTCACACAGGAGTGATTGCCGTATTCATGCAAGCATTGTAAAAGTGTGCTTGAGCCAATTAGGACATTGGGGCAAGAAACATGAACGGAACCATACAGGAAGAAGAAACTGTAATTCCTGCAAAGCATTCTAAAAAGTGGCTTTTAGCGCAATTAGAAAATTGCAAGAACATGAACGAACTCATACAGGGTGAAGCCGTATTCATGCAAACATTGTAAAATGTGCTTTACCTCCTCATCACATTGCAAGCAACACGAACATTCTCACACAGTAGAGAAGCTGTATACATGCAA
>JAHPZR010004674.1:0-15486 GCA_019787425.1 Platygyra sinensis
ATAAACCAGACGCTTTGCCAAGCTGCTGTTTTAAAATTCATAAGTCACACATTTTCTAAATGAATGATTTTCTTGAATAGGCTTTTTTTTCGTCTTGGCAACCATTGTTATTCAGTCATGGGCTAAAAACAATGGCATCAGACGTAGCACGCGCCATTTTCGAACGGAACTCCGACTTAAAATTTTAGAACTGAAAAAAATAGTGGTTATCACCAATTTTCAAAATCAAAACGGATTCTGTTTTAGGAAATATCCATCTTCCATTTCCCGCGCTCTGGAAATCGGCCTCCATACATAATATTTCCGTTTTTTCGTTTTTTTCAAGGTTAAAGGGATAGGCCTTAAACTTTGTAAAACTTCTTCTTTTATGTGCAACTTATAGATGAACCCTTCCTCTTCAAAAGCCCGCTCTTGGGTTTTTAACTTGTTGCTTCCGTAAATCTGGAAAGCGAGTTTTATTAACGCCGCTTTGCTGATTTCGGCTCTTTCTTCTCTTATTCTGGGCTAATGAGCGGCGCTCACATTCAAATTTACCCGCTTCAGTGGTTATGAATCATTAATGATGTCCTAACATTCTGCCCGATGGGTTCGCTTAATCGGGCTTTGAACAACCCTGCCCAGCACTGTAAAGTTTCGTGTGAATGCTATGTATATGGGAGGGGTTGTAGTGGCTGACCATGTCACTTGGCTACCTGGCTCTACTCTTACCGCGGCATCTGAAACAATCTTGAGGGGGGCACTGGTGAAGTAATGTTTGAATTCAGTGAGTACCGTATGCCCTGACCGAGAGCCAAATATTTCCCGTGTGGCCTGATCTCGCTCAATAAATAAGCATTTTATCATATGACCAGTTAGTGTCTGAAATTTTGAAAATTCTGTTTGAACCTAAATAGGACGGGACTACGTGTGTAACATCAGACGGCTGTACGTGGGACAACTACAATATAAATTCCACCATAAAAGCTCCTCATTTATTTATTTCCTTCAGAATCCGACAAAAAACTCACAATTCATCGATCGAAAAAATACTGCTCATTTCTCTTTTTCGTTAGATTTGAAGTACACAACAACTCATATCATCTGTTCCCTGCATAATATCGTTTATGGTAGGCACTCCTACAAACGTCCTTCTTGTCATTCTCCGGTGATGGATTGGAGCAATTCATCTTGTGTGGCGTCTTACAAATAACGATTAAAACGCTCCAATCGCACTCTCTTATAATAATCATTTGGTTGACGCAGAGTTTGACACTGAGGCCTCGACCTCTTCTTTGGCGTCTTCGTCATCATCCGAATCGTTCGGGAGTAACTTCTCCTTTACATCTCTATTTACAGCGGTTATCAGTCACACGCGCCCTCCAACGATTTTTTCACATTTCGAAAACGATGTTTTGGTGGACGTCAATCAAATGTGACGTCAATCAAATGTATCCATGACAATAACGGCGAGCGGAGTTTCCAGAACCAATATTTCAGAGTCAATTCTCCGAGTATCCGAGTTGCTCTTTCATCTTTAGTTGACTCGTCGATAAACAGAAACTGAGAAGTAAGACTTACAAAATCGTTTGAAGCGCCTTTTCGTTCTTCTCGCTCACGGTCAATGTTTTGAAGCTGCAGATTTAAAAACACTGTTCAACCACGACAACATGAGAACGAACTAAATATAAATACTAGTAATAACCTTTATTACAGAATGAAATACAAAAATCTAACTGCTAATCTCTTGCGGATTTCATTACCTTTTTATTACTGACAATCCTACTTGCCGAATGGTTCTGCTGACGGTTTACTTTGCATACAATTTGCCTGTCTGGTATTCCTGAACCACGCGGTACGCTTAATTGAAACTCGTCAGGATAGATCTCTGCATGGATTATGTTTTAGCAAGGCGCATGACAAGAATTTCTGCGGCGAAAATAATCTGCATCCATAACAAGCTGATAAAAAGTTAATCCCCACATAGAGCGACTCACTTCAGAGGCCAACTTTTTCAGCTACCTTGTATCTTTCGTTTCTTTGACTTTCTGTTTGGCGGATCGCTTACGGCTCTAGTTTTGTTTTGTACGCCGCCTTCTTCACAAACGTTTCGCTCGCAAAAAGGTGTTTCTGCTATGCAATTCAAAGACAAAACCACGTTTTCTCTACATAATAGCCCTCCATTTCAGCGAAATTGCAAATTACTTTGTCATAATAACTGAGCGATTATTCCTGATTCAACGACAATCGAACATGGCCGTGAAACTGACACGAAATGAACACGACTATTGTCATGGATGCATTTGATTGACGTCCACCAAAACTTAGCTTTTGAAATGGCAAAAAGATTGTTGAAGGGCGCGTGTGACTGATAACCGCTGTAAAAGGAATTTCCGTTTTTCCACATTAGTAGCATCTTCGAAGAGAAAGGTGAAGTTGAGGACGATAAACCAGACTATGATCCGTGGCTCCTGTTACGCCAAAAAGTGGGGCATGATCTCAATGAACTCTACTGGAACAAAGTCCAGCAGTTCCTGGATAGGGGAAAATCCCAAACCTATGCAGATAATGCTGCTTTTAATGACCTATTACCTGCATGGAGAGGAAGGCTACGAAGGACTTACTTACAGCGTCTAAAATGGATTCACCGTATTTAAACTCGATGCAGTGCACCGTAAAGTTACGAAAACTCTTCGACGCTTTATCGACGAAGACGACATGGATTTTTACGAAGCAGCGAAGTCGGCAGTGACAAAACGGAAATTCCTGTTTAACAGAGTCGTGAAGGAGAAGTTACTCCCTAACGAGTATAATGATGACGAAGAAGACGAAGAAGACGAAGAAGAGGTTGAAGCCTCAGTGTCATACTCTGTGTCAACCACATGATTCTTATAAGAGTGAGATTGGAGCGTTTTAAACGTTATTTGGAAGACGCCACACAATATGAATTGCTCCAGTCCATCACCGGGGAATGACAAGAAGGACGTTTGTAGGAGTGCCGACCATAAACGATATTATGCAGAGAACAGGGAACGAATCCTAGCCAGGCAAAAACGATGGCGTACAGAGAATCCTGAGGCTATGAAAGCCCGTAACCGAAGATGGTATGAAAACAATAAGGAACGACTTGCCAGTGGCCGAAAAAAAAAAACAAAAGGGAACGGGTAAACGATTATTGGAGAGGTTATTATGCCAAGAATAAGGAACACATCAACCAAAGACTTCGGGAGTAACGACAAAGAAAACGAGGACGGAAAATCACGCGTTTTGGGGCCTGGGACCAAGGGTCTGAGAAACGAATCTAGCTCCCAGCGAACTTGCAGTTACACTTTGTGAGATACAGACATAAATTCTTACATTAAAAAGAGTTTTATTTTCATCTTTGTGTGATCCTTGACTTTTCCGAGACACGTGTGCCTTCTCATCACCAGCGCCGCAGTAATTTTTCTTTGTTTTTCAACTGAACTTTACCGTTGCGTATGCCTTAGGTCGGCACTTCCCTTAGCGCGCGCATCGCTGACACCAACTATGAGGGGGTGTAACTCGCAAAATCCACACGCGCACTTGCACGTGAACGGCGAGGTAAGCATACCGACAGTGATCACCCCATTTATGAGGGGTGCGATTTTTACCTTAGCTGCTGTGATCAAGTTGCGTCATTTCTTCAAACTTGAGGGCATGATGGCGGATTCACCCTGAACACACGCGACACTCACTCACTCACTCACTCACTCACTCACTCACTCACTCACTCACTCACTAATGAGCGACGCTCACATTTCCCGATTCAGTGGTTATGAATCATTAATGATGTCCAAGCATTCTGCCCGATAAACTTCAAATGAAGTCGCATTTTCATAAGAACATAGTATAAGAAAAATCAAGAACATGAAAAATGCTTGGGAACAGATTCTGCCCTCCTCAAAACCCTCCCTTCGTCTGTTGTGACTTACAATAATTGTGTGCCAAAATGCTCGTGGCAATTCAGTATGCATAGTGTTAGTTTCAAAATATCTTATCTTCTCACCTCCTTTTATTACGAAGTGCTTTACATCAGTTCCATACTTGCTGGTGGCCACACAGGTGTAGTTACCTTCCTGATATAATTTACTGCTTGCAGTGGTTGTTGTGTTCATCAGTACTGCAAAGTCTTGTACCAATGCTATGTATATGGGAGGGGTTCCAGTGGCTGAACATGACACTTGGCTACCTGGGCCTAATCTCACCGTAGCATTTGAAACAATTCTGGGTGGCACTGGTGAAGTAATGTTTGGACAGTCAGTTAGTACTATGATATCTAATTGAGTGAATGGAAGGTCCAGAGGGGAAACTGTATGCCCTGACCGAGAGCCAAATATTTCCCGTGTGGCCCTATCTCGCTCAGTAAATAAGCATTTTATCATATGACCACTTAGTGTTTAACATTTTAAATATTCTGTTTGAACCTCAATGGGGTGCGACTACGTAACATCAGACGGTCGTGTGTAGGGAAACTACAAAAAAAAATCGCAATTCTTGGCTTGCATTGTCACGCAAAATAAAACGAAAAAAATAAATCGAAAAATATTAAGTGGATGAAGTCAAGAAATTGTGATGCTATAGGAGACTGGTAAAGATGAAACTTGTCCAAGTTTTAAGTCTGTTCGTTTTCCTAAACCTGAGATATTCGTCGAAATATTCTGCACAAATTTACAGAGCCCAGTATGGAGCCGCCATGTTGGTGTACCTCCGTGGAACAGCAACATGGCGGCTGGAAAATAGTGTAATCATCTGGAACTTACTTTGGCTATCTACGCGACTTATTATCTGGACTGAACAAAAAAGCATGTATATAAGCACTTTTCCTAATACTTTAACCTCTGAATAGGCCGAAAATTACGACATAATAAGATATTTTTCAACAAACGCGCTCGTAGCTTTATGTCACGCACCACCATAACTCCGAAATTCAAAATGCGCTGGTTTCCAGACGAAGCAAGCTACTGAGCTGAAACGTTGTAAACAAATGCTAATTTACCCATTCTAATGCATGATGAGGATAAAAACTTTGGTGGCTCTTTAGTTTTGGATTTTAGAAAATGATGACGTCACATCAAGCCAAGAATAAAATCTTATCATTTATTTATTCGCTTTAGAATTCGGCAAAAATTCATCAGCTAATCGATCGAAAAAACACGGCTCATTTCTCTTTTTTGTAGACTTGAAGTACACAACTACCATTAAAATTAACTGGAAATGTTGAAAAGATAATCATGTGTCGTGAAAATTTGAGTTGAAGAAGTTTGAAGAGAGGCAGAAAAGTCATTCAAAAGCCGTAAAGGTCTGCCGTACGCCAACCTCGTCTGTGGCACACATGAGGGGACTAGTTCCTTCAACAAGTCGCGGGGACAAGATTTCATTGAGTAAACTGGCCATTTTGCATCAAAATCAAGTCGCAGGGACCAACTTTGGTCAGTGGGACTATTCCCACGAATTCAAACTGGCTGGAATTTTTGCTACAAGTCACTGCGATTTGTTCCTCGAAATGCTTGATGTGAACTGTTCGTGGGAAGAGTGCCTGCGACCAGTCTCTTTGTGTAAACTCTTCAAGGGGTAACTGCAGCTACTACACCCTTCGTGTGTGCCGACCTTACAGTTGTCTTAATTATTCAAATTTCTATAAAAGCCGACAGCATGTTGACATAAAGCTGTCAAAAATATGTCAAAACCATCACAACTTTTATAACAAGTGACTAAGGGCCTGTTTACAAGGAGGGAGGGTGCCCCGGCTTACCGGGCTACCCTGGGAGTGATAACTTCTCATACGTTTCTTTAGAAAACACATTGAAGCGTTTACATGCTAGATAGGGCAGTCCGCCTACCCGGGACATTCTGTCTACTTGCCCGGGGCACCCGGGTACTGAGGTGGGATAGCTTTTCTACCATGTAAACGGTTCGTGCCGGTTCGTGCGGTTCTATCCCGGCTAGCCGATGTGCGATAAACGGCAAAAACATGGCAGCGTGAGGAGAATTTTTTCGTAGTTACCATTAGCCAGTGTTATCTGCCGAACAGAATGACAGTCAATCTGAAGAGATAAATGAGTCTCAGGCGGAGAACTGGCCCGTGAACGTGCAGGGAGCTGAAATAAGATGAAAAAAGTTTCTTTGGTCGGCCATTTTGTTTGTTGTGCTTAAAACATAGCTCACGCAGCTCATCCACTGTCCCGGTTAGGTGATTTGCATGTAAAGACGAGCTATGTGTCAACACTGACTTCTAGCCGGGTAGCCCGGTTAGCTGGGGCACCCTCCGTCCATGTAAACAGGTCCTAAAGTTGGCTCCATGTTTCACTGAAATTGTTCACAAATCTTCTTCTTCTGATCTACAGACTCGATAAACTGTCGCTGTCGTTTCCAGCTATTTCTCGAGCTCTCGGATCCTCTTACACAAGGGAGAACTAAAGACTTAATGTTAATAACACAGATGTTGCATCCTGCAGTTTTGTTTTCTGGATAGACTGTACGGCAACTTCTTTTGTTTTCTTCACGGTGTTTTCTTGTGTACAACAAATTCTTCGATGTGCAGTTTTACTGAAAGTTTCCTCTCAAGAACGTTGTTAGAATGTTTACTTTCACAATAATTTTTAAGAAAAAAACATGCATTCTTGTCTTAAACCCGCAATGATTTTTCCGAAAGCGCTCCCAGTGGGCAGGGTCGTACGCATTTCTAATCGGGTTTTACGTGCTTTTCTAGCCCTGGGGAATTTAAGAGACCACGACTGCGACGCTGAAGACAACGTCGATTAAAAATTGAATTGATATTTTACCTACGAATCTTGCGATACTCTAATGTTAATTCTCAAAACTGTCGCAAAACTAAATTTGAAGTCTGGCGCGGATCCAGGTTTTTAAAAGAGGGGTTGGATGGCATCCTCCCCCGGAAAGTTTTGAAATTAAAGTCCTCGGAAACACGATTTTTGCCATTCTGAGGCAAAGTCAGCGTGTCTTAATATCTCGAATTTTAAAAATGGTAGTAACTTTGTTATTAGTTTTCAAGGATTTTCAAGGATGACCGTGTTCTTTTAGTATATTTACAACTTTTTGACGTTATAAATTAATTGACTTCGATCTTCGTATCAATGCTATGTATATGGGAAGGGTTCCGGTAGCTAAACAGGGCACTTGGCTACCGGGCTGTACTCTCACTGCAGCATCGGAAACAATCTTGGGGGGCACTGGTGAAGTAATATTTGAATTCAGTTAGTAGTGTAATATCTACTCAGTATTAAGTGAATGGGAGGGCCAGACGGGAAACTGTATGTCCTGACCGAGAGCCAAATGTTTCCCGTCTTGCCCGATCTCGCTCAGTAAATAAACATTTTTTCATAAGACCCCTTAGTGTTTAAAATTTTGAAAATTCTGTTTGAGCCTAAATAGGTTGCGACTACGTAACAACAGACGGCCGGGCGTAAGACAACTAAAAAAATATATTCACAATAAAAGCTTCTCATTCATTTATTCCGGCGCTTTAGAATCCGGCAAAAAAAAAAAAAAACCTCACGTTTAATCGATCGGAAAAACAGGGCTCATTTCTCCTTTTTTAGATTTGAAGTACACAAATACAATTCAAATTAGCTGTAAATGTTAAAAAGATAATCATGCGTCGTGAAAATTTGAGTCGAAGAAGTGAGAGGCAAAAAAGTCATTCAAAAGCCTTAAAGGTCGGCCTACGCCGATCTCGTCTGTGGCACACACGAGGGGCCTAGTCTCTGCAACAAGTCGCGGGGACAAATTCCATTGAGTAAACTGGCCATTTTTGCTTCAAACTTTAGTCTCAGGGACCCAACTTTGGTCAGCAACACTAGTCCCACGAGTTTAAACTGGTTGGAATTTTTGGTACAAGTCCTTGCGATTTGTTCCTCAATTAAAACGCTTCATGTGAACTGTTCGTGTAAACTCTTCAACGGATATCTGCAGGGAGTAGTCCCTTCGTGTGTGCCGACCTTACAGCTGTTCCAATTATTCCTATTTTCATTGGCAAACGTGTCGTTAAAAGCAGACAGCAAGTTGACATAAATAAAATCATGGCAGCTTTACAACAAGTGACTAAGGGCCTGTTTACATGGAGGGAGGGTGCCCCAGCTAACCGGGCTACCCGGCTAACCTAGCTACCCTGCGAGGGCTAACTTCTCATACGTTTATTTAGCGTTTATATGCTAGATAGGGAAGCCCGTCCACCCGGGACACTCTGTCTATCTGAGCGGAGCACTCGGCTAAACGGGACAGCTTTTTACCAGGTAAACGGTTTGTGCCGGGCTATCCCGGCTAGCCAGGGTGAGATAAGCCGCAAAAACGCGGCAGCGCGAGGTGAATATTTTCTTAGTTACCATTTGCCAGTGTTATCTGCCGAACAGACAGACAGTCAATCTGAAGAGATCAATGATTCTCAGGCGGAGAACAAGCCCGTGTCGTTGCAAGGAGCAAATATAAGATGAAAAAAGTTTCTTTGGTTGGTCATTTTGTTTGTTGTGCTTAGCGGCCGCTCAAAAGATAGCTCACGCAGCCCATTCACTGTCCCGGTTAGGTGCGTTGCATGTAAAGGCAAGCTATGTGTCAACCCTTCTAGCTGGGTAGCCCGGTTAGCTGGGGCTCCCTCCCTCCATGTAAACAGGCCCTAAAGTAAAATTGTTCACCCTTGAAATCTTCTACATCTGATCTATAGACTCGATAAACTATCGTTGTCGTTTCAAGGTATTTGTCGAGCTCTCGGATCCTCTTAAACAAGGGGGAACTAGAGAATTAATGTTAATAACACAGATGTTTCAATACCGCATTGAAATTTCTCGTTCATTGTTAGTGAACTCGTGCAAGTAAATCCCGATAATTCACTCGCTGAGTGCGTTAACCTGTAATTAGTATCACCCAACTTGTAGACTAATGCAAATCCTGCATTTTAATTGGCTACCCTACTAGAGGACATTAGTAATAGTCATCGAGTTGCGACATTCGCCGGTTTTCCTTTCGTTTTATTCCCAAATAAGTACTTTTTCAACTTGCATTTGCCATCTTTATTATTGCCTTTTTCTTTCCTCCTAGTTGGATGATATACTTAAACAATTACACCCTTCGCCCTCAAGGGCCACGGGTCAATGGCTCATTCGGCTTTGCCTCCTGGACTATTAATCCGTATCCCTTTCAGGCTATAGGTCTAATTGTTATATAGTAAAGGTTCGACTTAACCAAGACCGCTGATTATAAAGACTTAAGACTCGCCAAAACAGTGTAAATCTTAATCTGAAGTAAAATATTTGCTAATACCATTAAGAACATAAACTATTTACACATTAGTTCATTGTTTTATCTTACGCGAGACCAGTTTTTTGTGGGGTATATTTTTTTAAGGTTAATCTGATTCTAAAACTGTACTGATTATTCATTGAGTCTTGGTCTTCGCTTCAGTTGATTTAGAAAAAAAATACACTTGATTATTTTGGCTTATCAAAACTACGCTTTAACCCATCCCTAACAAAGAAGCAACAACAGCAAAGAAACAAAATCACTACTCTTTGGTTTTACTTTTCATTTTATTTATTTATTTATTTTTTTTGGCGATACGGTGTCAGAAATGCAGAATTTTGACCATAGTTATGGATTCAGCCTATTTAGCCCTAAGAAAGAGGTGCCCTGGCTGATTTTAAACTGTCCTCACATTGTGACTTTCCCAAAATCTATCAGGGTACATTTGAGTGTGTCAATTGTTTGGTTAGTCGACTTGACATTTCCAAGGCAACCAGATCTGTAAAGGATTTTTAACGGATGTGCCTGCGTCCAAACGATGTAGCGTGTCCTGTTTAAACTGTATATTCCTAAGCCCCCATATTAAAATAACGCTTACAGAGCTACCTCAGCTACCGTCAATCCACGAATTAGCGTCTCCACTCAAACTAGTGCTCCTTCAAATATGCGCCTCCGATCCTCTATCGGCCAAACTTAATAAAACCGCCTCCCTTCAAATAAATTCTGGAAAAATCTTTGTAGATTTCTCAGAAGAATTTGATATTGTTTCGTTGCAAAGGGTCTGCCTTCTGTATAGTGTTGTGTGGGGATTTTGATGTATCGGTGTTTTTTCGTCTGTCTTGTAGAGTAATAACTTGTTCCTCAGTAAATTGTCTTAAGCAATGATTGTTGCAATGAGTGTTTGAAAAAAAAAAGGAAACTTTTGGTGTTGTCGTCAATCGGCCGGTAAACAACCGCAAACGTTCGAAGCAACAAAGTATTTAATCATTGATTTGTAGAGATCAGCTTTGTCACTTGGTTACAGAATCACGCTAAAGAGGAATTTGAAATATATCATAATAAGGGCGATAGTTACGGAATAACTGTTAATTTACAAAAGCGGACATCTTCAACGAAGATAGGATCAAAACCAGGGCGCTTATACGTAGGGCGGTGAAACGAGCGGGTCCGAGCAAAAAGGTGTGATGCAAAAGACTGGGGTCTACTAAAACGAGGAGATTCCACTTACTTACAATCAAATTTTGATTTCTTAAAAAAAAAATTACACGAAGCTCCCTTCTATGTCAATCAGCAACTTTTTTGTTCTGAGGCATTCGCAAAAGGTGAGTTTTTCTGGGATGAAAACAGGACTTTAAATTTCGCGCTGTGAATGAGTAAGATCTTCTCGCGCTAGTTGCACGCGTTTGCTTTTGACTTATGAATAAAGTTTATGCAAGAAAGCTCTCTTTTCTGGTATCGAGTTAGTTTGTGAGTTTCTCAGAACAATTCTTAATCATAACCAATTTCTGCTTGCGATAGTTTCTTATTCTTTCTACCTGTTTGGCGAGTTTGGCGAAGTTTTAATTTTGACAGGAAAATCTGACGGGTACAAGAAGCTAATTTGCATAGTGGAGCGCGTGCACTTACTTGTCCGAGTCGGTGTCAAAAACTTGACAAAACTTTTTTTTTCGCCATCTTTAGTGCTGAAATATGCTGCAACAGTTCTCGCCAATGCTATAAAGCTATTAACATCATGTGTGTTTCCGTTAACATAGTGACATTTTATACTGCGAAAATAAATTAGACAGGGAGTTTAGAGAAATCAAACAAAATCACAATCGGGGTAACTTTGCTGATTATCTCTGCTGTATTCACATATTTCCAGCTGAACTTTTAACATTTTCTCAAGCAATAATCAGTATTAAATGCATTTAGAGCTAGAGTTGTTTGAGTTCAATGTACGATTTTACACGATTAAGAGCGCAATTGAAGTTTTATTTGCCATGTTTAGCTACAAAACACGCATCGGCAAGCGCCCTTCTTCATCGATAACCAACGATTTATTGGATTTTCACACAAATAAGACTGAGCAGTATTTACAGACGAACTTTTCTGTGTCTTAATGAAACATTACGTGTTGCTTGCAATTCAGTCGGAACTCAAACTCGCAAAGTGTTATTACTTGTTGGTCGCGATAGACTCTCGGGCAAAATCCTGGTAAACGTGTGACAAGAGTAGGGAAACGTTGAAGTTCTGAAACGTTGCTATATCAAAATATATCAAGCTGATTTTTTACTATGTTATGAAAAAGCTATCGATCTTCAACATATGTAAAATTTGGACTGGAGTGATGTGGAGTACTCTTAAAAGAAGCAGCGGAGCACAACTTGGTCATGATGAGCGGGACATTCCTGCATTCGACACTGTCTTATTTCACTCAGATTTGAGCAGCTTACAACGAAAATTCTTAAATGATGTTTAGACAGAATGGTATTGAGATCTGGGGCAAAATTATCAAAGGGGCCTTAAAAAAGAGGTCACTGGTGGCTTCAAAATAAAGAAAGTAAATTCGATTTCCGGTTTGTCGAGAGTAGATTTTTGGCAGCCATTAATTGCAGTGGAAGCTTGGAAGGAGCGCTCGTGCCAGTCCTTCTTCGCATCACACATTGGCCCAAGAGCGGACTGCCCATTTCACCGCCCGGCCTTTTTCCGCCCTGATCAAAACTTACCAAGCAAGTCCGCTCAGACGAAACGCACATAGTCTGAGCTGAGGCCTGGCGCGTAATGTCACTTGACGTACAAAAATGTTCAGTTTGTCGGCGACATTTAATAATAAATAAAAAAAAAAGATGGAGGACATTTTTAATCGTTTAGTCGTCATATAAAAACACGATGTTCTGAGTCTCAGTCCCCTTTCCTAGGCTCACGAGCCGAAAACGAAACAAGACAAAATAATATTACTAAAAAGAGACTGCAAGGTTGTTAATTTACTTGTTATTACTTGTTAAAATCCGTCAAACATTTTTTTCTGGCATGCGATTGCCCTAAACGCGTAACGTGACTGAATATTCCCCCAGCTAAAATTGGGAAATATCCGAGTTTATTAAATTCTCAACCTCGGATAATGCAATTCTAGCTTTCTGATTGGCTCATGGCGTCTCAATTTCCAGCCATTACACCTACGTTTGACCTTATATGGAAATTAATGCGGCAAATGTAAATTTTTTGTGGGAAGCCGAGTTTCGTCGACAAAAAATTGGATGAAAAAAAAACAAATTCGGTGAGCTATCTACAGACGAAATACAAGAAATTACCGACAATGCCATCCCAGTAACACCAAAAAAAACCATAAAGTTCGGGATGAAAACATTCAACGGTAGATACCCGTTAAGTTTCCCTTAAACTCCGGCTGAGCCCGAAAATTTCAAATATGAACATAGAGATTTTACGAATTCATGAAGATTGCAGCTTTTACGTTTTTGAATGGTTTGCTAGTCCTGGTGGCACCAAAGTTTCGAAACCGACAGAAGAAATGCCACAAGAAGAACTGAATGTTTTTCTAAAGAGTTTTTGTACGTCCGCGAGGAATAAAGATTGCACATTGCCAGTTAACAAAAGTTCATCAATGAAATGAGAGCCGCCATTGATCGTTTCCTTTGCTCGCTGCCGCTCAACAAACCGCTTTCCACTATCTCTGACTTGACTGACGCAAAAAAAGCATTTCAGCATTTGTAAAAGACCTCAGGAAAACAGGTAACATTGCCGGCCTAATAGAGCCCATAAGAAAAAAATATGTAAGAACCCAATTTCCAATAAACAGATGAAGAGACTGCTCGACGGTTGTGAGGTCGGACGGGCAGAGAGCAAAAATCCCGCAAAACTAGAGAGGACGACCTGGTTTTACCTCAGTCTCTTTTTTGGCCTACGAGGACGAGAGAATCAACACCACCTAGCGCCAACAATTCTGTCCTTGCGAAAAGTCTATTAAGGAGTTGAGTATTTTGATGAGCTGAACCGAAGTCGGTTCGAATCATTACCAGCCACGAAAAGCCATCAGGGTCTCGGAGATTCTGAGGATGAATCCGATGCTAAGGTATATTCTGTCCCTTACTCTGAAACTGGCCAGAAATCAACTCCACATATCCAGCTCGAACTAATGCGAAGGCAGCCACAGCAAAGGGAACGCTGATAAAGTTCTTGTCGAGAATTATTTTGACACAACGTCTGTCCGCACATGGCGAAATGATCAAAATTTTCCGCGTACTTTTACAACTGTTATGATGACAAAAACTTAAACGCTTTTCAAACTTTGTGACCAAAGTTGAATATCCTTCGTTTATTAGGCGTTCCTTAAATTATAGATGATGGTAATTTTGGTTCAGAAGACTCGCCTCGCCTGTTTCGCTGTCTAATTTTTCATTCAACTAAGTTTACCAACGACGATCATGCCATGTGACTTTCCACTTGCTAGCTGTTGTTTTCGCTACATCAACTTCCGGTCGTTTTGTAAAATTAAAAACCAATAAAATCTAGCTTTAATTTCTAAAATTTAGCTTTAATGTCAGTGGCTAGCTATGCATATTAGGGAGCTTAAGCACGAGGACTTTTAAGGCGACGCCACTGTCATTTGAGCGGTTGAGACTGGGACGAGGTCTATTGCGCATGACATACTCAGGACTGCCGACGTTGTGCTTCCGGCGACGACGCAAGTTGAGTGGATTTGGCGGCGTAGCTAAAGTCGTGAGTGTTTTACGCGGATCTTAACGTTTTTATCGTTTGTTCTCCTCCCTCTCCTGGTTGATCTATTTTAACCGATGCTCCACTAATTTTTTGGATAGCTTAAGCTTAATTGCTTTGATTGATCAGGCTGAAATGGCGACTGAGAGATGCAGACGCAAGTGCAACCAAACCCGTTGGGCCTAAATCCCTCAAATCGTAAGTAAGATTTTATTTCTGTGACAAATAAAGGATGTTTCAAACGTATGGTATTTTCTTACTTCAAATTTGGCCTTGCATTCATCGTCGTTCATTTCATCCAAGTCGAAACGATTGCTTTCGTAAGCAAAATCTGGATTCGTGAAGATAACCACTCCTACAAGATTATATAATCTTCATCAGAATTAAGATTGGCATCGTAGTAAGAGAAGAATCTGACAAAACTCTTTGAAACGTGCCATAACAGACTCAAAGGGATCAAGTAGGCTAGGATCTTAGAATGGAGGACGCCGAGTCTGGTAGCACCAGTGCTTAACAAATTAAATTTGCCTCGAGAGCGACGACGTGAGTCCCGGGTCTTCTCGGACTTCACCACGGCGTCGCCTTGAAAAGTCCTTTTGCGTAAGCTCCCTAATTACCTCGCCTCTGCGCGGCTTGGTAAATATCCATCGCTAGCCACCTCAACTTCGGTGAATAGGTGGTAGTTATAATCCATCAAACTTTTTCCGCTCGCGCGCGATTGGCCTAAACACGTCACGTGACCGAATATTCCATAGCTAAAACTGGTGAATATCCGATGATGTATTTAAAAAACTGGATCATTGGATAATGCAATTCGAGAGTTTCATTGGCTAAGCCATCATGGTATATGAGCCCATTATACCATGATCTACAAAAAATGGCGAGAGTGCGATGCGTGATTTGTTTGGGCCTTTTTGGTTTGTATTGTAGTCTAGTTTTCTATATTTGGTGGGCGTTTTTAATAAAACAATTATTCCACTCGCGCTGTTGTATATGAGATGATTATAGCCAACTCGGCGCTACGCGCCTCGTTGGCTATCTATCATCTCATATCCAACGCGCGCTTATCGAATAATTGTTAATTGTTATTCATTCAAAATATTTCCCCGTTTCTGATTGGTTAAAACCACACGCGTAATTCACCATAACAGCTGCTGTTCACCAAATTTGGAAAGAATCTTCGGGTCATATTGAATCAATGACGTCAAAATAGCAGCCCGCTGAAAATTATTGAACCAATTGACGTCCAAAAGTGCAGCCCCGCTGAAAATTATTGAAGCGTTTGACCGAGAAAAACCTGGGGACGAGATTTGTGTTATTTTTGGTGAGCGGAAAAAAACAAAGAGCGAAATGGCGAAACACTGGGGGGTCCTTCAAGAACGGGAAAATATTTTGAAGGAATAAATAACACAGGCCAATTATTTGAATTCGGCTTTCGTAGATATGAAGAATTCTGCAGATCTCGGGAGGGTGTTAATCCACCTCGGTCCTTCGGCCTCTGTGGATAACACCCTCCTTGAT
>JAHPZR010004676.1:0-29532 GCA_019787425.1 Platygyra sinensis
GTGATATACTGGGTTGAACACTTGCAGAGAAATTCCAAATCTGTGCATCTATATGTATCTGTTGACTTTTTTTTCCTAATTTGTGTTTCTTACCTTTGGAAATATACCCACAATGGACCCGCATGCATTGTTTCATATTTCAAATATTTGTATTGCAACTTAAGTGGGATATTTTACTGGACTGGTTTGACTCCACAGTATTCTCAACGGTAAAGTCATTTTTCCTTACTGCAGATGGACTTTACAGCCGTGAGGATGGCAACAGATGGAGATTTCCAAGCCCTTGGCTTGGTTTGCCGGGGCGACATACTTGCATTGAGATCATTTGTTCCAAGTACAGACAAGGCAAAAGAAGAAAATCCAAATTTCTGAAACTAACCCATCTACTTGGTACAACTTCCAGAAAATCCAACGTAGCTTCGAGCAGGGGAAAGTTTTGTCCATCCGATGATTACCCTCAATCACCACCTTGTAAAAAGATCCAGACTTCTAAAAAGATCCAGATTGGGTGGCAGCATTATAGTGAGAATGAAAAGCGATATGTCAGTGTACGACTTGAGGAGGAGGAACAAGGAAAATTTGTTCCAATTCAAAGTTCATATGTAGAGGTGCTTCGCATAATGAAAGAGGTTTATTTCCCTGATGGGATGTCTACATTTGGTGATGAAGATGTGATGACATTTAAAGTTGGAAATTTTAAAGGAGAAGAAGTAGAGGAGCGGTTCACACTGGCAAAGTATATAACTAAGTACAAACTTACCAATGTAAGACTTTACCTCTTGACCAGGCCATTGATGACAATGACAGTGAACTACTGAAACCAGTTTTTGACAATGGACAGGACACAGTTTCTGATGGTTTGCTTGATACCTCTGCTGAGAGAAATTCACTGAGGGAAGATCAGGACCAAAAATATCAGGATTCCCTGAGAAAAGATCAAGAGAAAGAACAAGCAAAAACAGGAAGAGCTTCTCCGTCGCCAAGAAGAATTTGCAATTCAAGAAAGTCTGCGTCAAGCAAGAGAAATGAGGGTACCAGCTGAGCCTGACACAAGTAAAGTGCATGTGAAAGTGTCGGTGAGACATGTAACACTGGGTGTTATTACATGCAAATTTCCAAAGAGTGGCCATGTGGGAACTGTGTATGACTGGGTGGGGTCACTCAGTTTGACTCCAGAGTATTTCACCCTTTCTATGGTTGGCAGCATGGACCTCAACCCTGCATTGCCGATTGAAACTGCGGACCAGGCAACACTGTCGATGCACGAGTGTGACAAAAGTCCACCATTCCCTGATGAAACGGTACGTTTCCATGGATTTGGGGCACCTACTGACATCCCATCTGAAGACAACATGTGGGAACCTGTTTCAGAAAAGCCACCTCTTGTCTTGCTTGAACAAGATGAAATGTAAGTAGAAGTCTAGACTTAGTCCTAATGATTTTTATTACATATCTTCCTACTTTCACATCATTTCTAGGCATTCCTATGTCTTCAGTACAAGCTACTGTATGATTATAGATTCTTTTATAGGCCACATTTTATCCACCGTTACATTTCATGTTCAAAGTAGAATATTTAATAGAATTGTGTCCACAGATTTGTATAGGCGCTGCTGAGTGCTGATGCTTATATGATAATTACATGTATTGTGATTGGTGGATGCGAACAACAAAGGTGCAAACATTGAGGTGCTAATTGGGCAACAATTTGATATATTAACGTTTCAAGTAGGATTTATGGCAAACTTCATTCTATATTTGGTTTCATTTGGGTATCTTTGTTTTAAGGTCTCCCGTTGGAATCATGAGACAAAGTATATTTTGTCCTGAAAGCCACAGACTCATGTTTGAATTTTGAACATGGGCTACACATTGTGCACCAACATTTCTTATTATTTAGATATTGTGCACCTAAAATTACCATGTGCTTGTTTTTCTTACCAAGTAAAACACTTGAAGAGGGTTGAAAGGTAACAGGTTTTTCTGACTTGTTGTGAATATTAGGAAAGAGGCTCCATCAGGACGTTCTGAGGTTAATCCAGTGGCAGCTGAACGCAGTTCTATTAATTCAGCTGGACGACGATTCAGGGAAGTTGTAAACAGCCTTTACATAGCTGACAACATGAAGAAAGAGGAAAGGAATGAAGAGGGGGTAGGTTATGTTAATCACGTGTCTGTGTCAGACCAATTATTGTCAACCCATTTGTTAATTCTGCAAAAGCCACGAAGTTGATATAACAGATGGGATGTACTACAATCCTAGAAAATTGCTCAAAGGAAAATTATTCCCTAAAGGCAGCAAATATGTATATCCTCTCCTCCCATTCTTTAATCTTAGCACTCCTCTCAAACACTCAGCATTACTTATGAGAGGCGGTAAGATACACCTTTTGTGCTGGTTTTGTGACCCGAAAACATTTATTGACAGTAATTGTACCTTACCAAATATACCAATTGAAGGCCACCACCTTGTTGAGACCCTCTTGAAAGGAAGAGAAATTAATGGGTAACAGCAGGTAATGGCAAGTTATGTCTATTTGTGTTTATTTAGGACTTGAAGCAAAGAAGAATGGATGTGCTTGATAAGTTGTCTGGTGTAACAAACGTCTGGGTTCATCGAGAGACTGTCATGCGTGACCTTCTTAAAACGTAAGATAACTCAAGAGAAATAACCCAGCAGCTTGTCACCTTTTCTTTCCATGGAGAAGTCGGGATGGATCTAGATGGGCTAAAGAGAGAAGCTTATTCTCTATTCTGGAAGCAAGCCCTGGAGGACTACTTCGAAGGAAGTTCTACATTTGTTCTGCGAGTAAGTCCAGAAATTGATGAGTCCACGATGGGGACACTTGCACGCATTATCAGCCACCAATATGTCCTCACTGGCATATTCCCTGTTCATATCAATAGGGCATTTATGGTGGCCACGCTCTGTGGACGACAGGCAGTCAGTGATGAAGACCTCATAGAGGCTTTCCTGGAATACATATCAGAAAATGAATCCCAGGAATCCCAGTCAGACCAAGGAGAGCTCTCTGGTGAATCTTGCGAGTTTATGCTGGATTTTTTCAGTGATTACCAAGTAACCAAAAGGCCACTGGCTTCAAAGCTCAAAGCCACTTTGGTGCAAGTAGCCAAGAATGAGTTGTTGTCAAAACCTGCTATGGCGATGGATGGTATGAGGGAAGGTCTTCGGGATGTATCACACAATGCAGCTCACGCCACAATGTGCAATGCAATGCTTGCAGAAGAGCCATCGACCCATCTAAACAAGTCCAGGGCCAAAATTTACTCTTACCTGAAGAAATACATAAGGTACCTCAGCCGTAAGGAGCTTGGCCGATTTCTTCGTTACGTCACTGGTAGTCCTGTGCCAGTTGTAAAGTGTATCAAGGTGATGTTTCATGTTAACAAGTTAGGATCCTTACCACACCCTCACACACATACCTGTGCAGCTTCAATCGACTTTCCTGATAGTGGGTATGCAAGTTTTAATGACTTTAGAATCCAAATGGATTCTCTACCAAACAATGACCTTGCATGGAAATTCACATCGTTGTAAGCAACTTGAATGTAAGCGGATACAAAGTGACAGTGGTTCTGAGTGTAAAGGGATTAAGCTTAACAATGCTTAACTTAAAAATGTTGAAGTGAGTTTTTATTACTTGTACTGTTTGTTCCTGTTCAGCCTTTTTACTTTTAAATTCCATGTTTTTGATTAGGACTTAATGATCCTTGGGATCATATTTCATGCGGCAAGTGGTTTTGGTACACTCGTCGAGGTAATAAGTATAGTGCTGCAAATCACAATATGGAATTAATTGTTCCTTTCTTGTTTTACATGCCCTGCATGTTTACTCCAATAGGTTACCGGTATGTTAACATATATACCACTTTTAAACGGAATGGAAAATAGTTCGGTACCTGCTATTTATGTTGTTCTACTTTGTTGAGTTCATAGATATTAAATAACCAAGCCAGGTAATCTCTTTGCAACACACCGTACTTTAAAGAGTGTGAATGGTGAGCCAGGTAATTTCTCTCTGAAAGGTGTGTAATTTATAGCTGAAAATGATCCTTTCTTAGTGTCAAGTGTTTACTTTCCTTTCCACATTTAGAAAACATATTGCAAACAAAGAAGAAATCAAGTTGATTTTAATTAGTAGTTTCAATTGTTTTACTTGCTCAGCTCGGTATGCAGCGCACGGAAAAAGATACATCTGACCAACAATAAATACTTTGTGATGGTCATTTGATTATACAAGTGAATATTTTGCAAACCTAACACAGCCCAAAGGCCACACAGAAAGCTTTGTTTTTGCGTGCACCAAAAACATTGTTCAGACTAGGTAGCCTGTGGACAAGAATGAAGTTAAATTTTTCTTCTATGGTATGGCATTAACGTGATCTAGTAAATCTAAGTACAGTTGGAGAGCTTCCTCTGCTGTTGTAGCTGGTTCTACACCTTCATCCTTCATGATTAGTTCAAAGAGCTCTTTAAAGAAAGGACACCATCCTTTCTTTTGTGGTTTCTCGGCACACGTATACTCTGCGATTTCAACCTCGTCGATGTCAACAGGAGTCATATAGTCTTCACTCTCTCTGCTGATGCTGGAACGAAGTAGAGTACATCTGGCTTTCCTGACGGAGATTCCACATTGCTAGACGGCTGAATTCTGTGAACACTCCACTCCAGTGCAGCACTGTGTAGTTCACTTTGTATGACATCCATGAAACAGAACTTCAGGCATTCACAGTGTATTATATCATCATCGTAATACCAACCGGAATCTCTCAAGTCTTTGAAAAACGTAATCCACCATTCTGCACATCCTTGCCTTAAACGTCCCCACAATGCTTCAATTCTTTGGTTTGTCGCAGATTTCCTATACATGAAACTTTTATCACCTGCAAAGTCGTCATTCATGGACCGCCGGAAGAAGCGCTGAATAGCTGCTAAGTTCCCATTCTCAGATCCCCTATCCCCACGTACAATCCTTGCCATACCTCCTAACTGTCTTACGTAGTGTAAGAAATATTGAGCTACTATACGAGGGTCGTTGTTTGAAGATGCGACCTCCAGCCATAGGATCCTTCAACTAAAGCCATCGATTGCACCATGAATACAGAATCCAAACGGTTTTAGTTTGTCGTAGCTGTCAATGTGCCATAAGTAATTTGGCCCTTTACACCTGTAAATTCGTCGTCGTAGTCTATGCTGTGACCTATGCTCTACCCCTTCAGGATCAAAAACCCTCAAAACATGTTGAACAACTTCCCGCATAGTAACAAGACCGTGCTGATTGATGAGTCTTTGATGCATCGCTCAATATCCGAGAAGGCTTCCACTCCCCCTCAGTTCGTCCTCGACTGCTTCTACCACCTCATTCAGATTACTTCGACGCCGGTGTCTTGTGCATCCCAACCGTCTGAGTATTCTTTTCAATTGTCTTAATGAGATCCCAATACCATGTACACATACGAGAAATAATGCGATTTCTGGTGCAGTAAGCCTGAGATTAAAACAGTTCTCAATTATCTCCTCGCACATGACTGCATTGTTCGTTTTTGCAGGAGAGTAAGGTGGAAGCACTACCAGTGACGTAGAGAACACCAAAGTTAAACTTCATAGCTATGCTGTAAAGCCAAGACAAAACAGACTACCGATCATTGATAGGAGTCTACTTTTTTTTTAAAATAAAACAACCTGGCCTGCCGACGCATCCAGCCTAGCGATATAGTCAGGCAGCTAAGTCGCAAGAAAGTGGCAAGTCGCAAGAAAGTGGCAGGAAAGTCACAGCTAAGTCGCAAGAAAGTACCAAGTCGCAAGAAAGTACCAAGTCACAAGAAAGTACCAAGTCGCAAGAAAGTACCAAGTCGCAAGAAAGTAGCAAGTCGCAAGAAAGTAGCAGGAAAGTCGCAGCTAAGTCGCAAGAAAGTAGCAGGAAAGTCGCAGCTAAGTTGCAAGAAAGTAGCAAGGAAGTAGCAGCTAAGTTGCAAGTAGCAGCTACGTCGCAAGAAAGTACCAGCTAAGTCACAAGGAAGTAGCAAGTCGCAAGAAAGTAGCAGCTAAGTCGCAAGAAAGTAGCAAGTCAAGAAAGTAGCAGGAAAGTCGCAGCTAAGTCGCAAGAAAGTAGCAGGAAAGTCGCAGCTAACTCGCAGCTAAGTCGCAAGAAAGTAGCAGCTAAATCGAAAGAAAGAAGCAGGAAAGTCGCAGCTAACTCGCAAGAAAGTAGCAGCTAAGTCGCAAGAAAGTAGCAAGTCGCAAGAAAGTAGCAGGAAAGTCGAAGCTAACTCGCAGCTAAGTCGCAAGAAAGTAGCAGCTAAATTGCAAGAAAGAAGCAGGAAAGTCGCAGCTAAGTCGCAAGAAAGTAGCAGCTAAGTCGCAAGAAAGTAGCAGGAAAGTCGAAGCTAACTCACAGCTAAGTCGCAAGAAAGTAGCAGGAAAGTCGCAGCTAACTCGCAAGAAAGTAGCAAGTCGCAAGAAAGTAGCAGCTAAGTCGCAGGAAAGTAGCAGCTAAGTCGCAAGTGAAAAAAGAGAGAAAAGTGTATGTCCCTTTGAAGCCACCGTAGGTTCATGAATATTTTTATGACCCTTTTATCGCTATTTTGACTGTGCTTCTTTGCTAAGGGACAGAAGATGCCACAAACTGGAACACAGACCAATAGCCGTTTCTGTCACATGGAGCAAGACTGCTCATGATCCGAGGGTGGGGAGGGTGGGGGGAAGGAGCATAAATAATGTACGAGTCTTTGAGCAGCGAACCATTTTTTGCGAGCCATGCCACTAAGGTTTTTTTCTGATTTTTTTTCATTTTTTGAGGTAACGTTAACATTTCACTCAGGAACATTTCCAAGTGTTTTGAAATGTTGAAAAACTTCTAACGGGTTGTTTCATGTAGACAAGAAAATGTACTTCAACACGTCAACATTGACAAATCTTATCTTCCTCTCTGTCTTCTGCTGAAGTCAAGTTCAATATTACTCTGTTACCTATTATAAATTCCGTCACAAACTCAGAGGAAAAATGTGCTGCTTCATCCAGTGTGAAATTTTGCTAGCCGTGGGAACCATAGATTGCGATTGGCCAGCCTGTAATTGTATTTAATTAAAAGTCAACAATCAGAGTCAACATAGCCATTTTGTCTGGGTTCCGTTTAGCTTTAATATGAAGGCACAAAAGTTTTGTTTGTAGTTTAAAACAATTTTTCTTGCCAAACATTCCTAAATGTAACAGAAATTGAAATGACATGAGCAACTTAATGCTGCCACTGGAAGCCACAAGCAAGAGGCTGATCCCAAGTTCAGTGAGTTCAAGCTGCTCATAGTACTGGCTCGTCACGCAATAAATTTAGGAAGAGCTGCAATAGTTCTGGTCCAGTTTAGTAGCAAACATACTCCACAAGCCTTCCAAGTACCATTTTCGAACCTTGTAAATTTACTTAAAACATTTTGCATGTTTTTGCAATGCATTAGGAAAGCAGGCTTGCTAACCACTGCTATTTTAAATGCTTTCAGTGAAAAAACTGAGACCCACCTCTGAACAATGTTGAATATTTTTAACGATACGTGCGTGGAAAGAATTTCTATTTGTTGTTCTTAAAATACATAAAATGTGCATTCCTTGTGCGCCAAGTCGTACCTAAATTGTGCCAAAATGGGCCACTGAACTCAAGATTCATGAATGTCATAAATAGAACAAACGCATGGATGTTCCTGCATTCCGAAAAACCGGCAATAAACGATACTCAAAACAGAAATCAAACGAACAATAGAAACAAAACGTACAATAAAAATGAAACACATGATAGAAATATTGCAAACGATAGAAACGACCTAAACGATGGGGACGAAATGAATGATGCAAACGTTTTCACATGCTGGACGAAACGCTATTAAATGTGTGAACCAAAAGTGTGATTAAAAAATATGAATGAAACGCTAGAAAATCAGTTTTATCTCTTATGGTGAACTTTGTTGTTTTTCAGCTAACATCAATTACGCTCCTTCCCCCCACCCTCCCCATCCCCAGATCATGAGCAGTCTTGCTCCATGTGACAGAAACAGCTATTGTAGCTCGGGCTGTGCTCCAGTTTGTGGCGGCTTCCGTCCCTTAGCGAAGAAGCACAGTCAGAATAGCAATAAAAGGGTCATAAAAATATTCAAGAACCAGGGGAAAAAAACCAAATATAGTTTGTCGAAACATGTGTCAAAGACATCAAAACTGGTTTGCAGAATACCGGGTTCAAGGGAAGAAGACACACATACCTGCAAAGGTTAGTGAGAACAGTTTCTTGACATTCAGAACATTTCAGATTGTTGTAACTCAGCGTTGCATGTTTACATTGCTCCTCTTAAAATTTTCCGCGTACACACTCAAATGGTATTGCCCAGTAAAGACGCCGTGAAAGAAAAAGTCAGTGTACAGTCTTCACGGAATTACCCACTTTGGCGCCAAAATATATGAATATCACTAAGGGAGTTTCAGCAGTCGTGCAAAGGTCATGTTCTTGATGTTATTCACACCGTTTTGGTTCAGGGTTTGGCAAAACTTTTACGTCACTTGGCTGCTTGTAAAAGAAAATTGTAGCCAGAGCGAATATATTAATTTGGTGTTAAATCTGTACCGAAGTTTTTGCGCAGTCCCTTTACATTGTAATGCAAGTACTTAAATTGACTGTCGCTTCTGATGTCATTGCTCGATATCATACCGGCCTTTCGAAATCACAGCATAGACCATAGGTCCAGATCTTTGAAGGAAACGGTTTTTTTGATGTTTAGAACAATAAAAAGGGTTTTGGACACTGTTATGAACTCGAACAATTTCCCAACACTGATCTCATGATGTAGGGTCTACAGTATTGCTCAGAAATAGATGAACAGTGAACTTTGTTGTTTTTCAGCTAACATTATTCACCAACAGTACTCTGTTATTGACTAACAAGCTTTTCATTGGGTGTTTATCTGACAAGGTGACACATTATGGTAATTCAAATCTGTTATTCTTCCGAACTGAAGCGCTAAGCGCTAAGGTGGAGGCCAGGTCTTATACATACATACATACATACATACATATTTTATTGCAACTCCCTAAAAAGGGTTTTTCAGTTACAAATTAAATAAAAAATACAAAGAACAATAATTAATATATAAATAAGAATAACTAAACAATTAATTAATCCAAATCTAATTTATGTGTTTTCCTAAATAGATGAAATTAAGTTAAAAGTAATTGTTTGGTCAATTTCGATTTAAAGGCTTTTACAGAGTTTACATTTTTAAGATCATTACTTAAGTTATTCTATAGTTTGGCTCCACGGTATGAAAAAGAACGCTGACCAATGGCCAATCTGCATCTCGAAATGTTCAGATGGTTGCTCTGTCTTGTATTTCTAATATTAGTTTGAGAGCGAAATAGAAATTTTTCTGCCAGATAATCAGGGACGAGATTATGAATACACTTAAAAATCATTATTGCATCGTTTAGATAGAGTCTATCGCAGACAGGCAGCCAATTAAGGGATCTGATGCCTTGCGAAATATGATCGAACTTTCGGAGTCCCAATACAATACGAGCAGCGAAGTTCTGAACCAATTGGAGTTTCTTAATATTAGAACGACTAGTGTTCGACCAAACCGTCGAACAGTACAAGAGTTTACTTAAATGCGTGTTTCATAGTCTTACTCATTGACGGTTTAAAATGCAGTTAGAACAGAATAGATCATCACGTGAGCTAGCATACGTAAATTAATTATAATTAAAAAAACAGCTTGTACTGTAGCTGTCTTGAAACTACGTGATGCAAAACCAAGAAACATACGACTGTGTTAAGTTACACAGCCTGATTCATATAAAATGTCTTCTCTGGTTTTTCAACAGTTTCTTTCTCCGTGTCGTCCTGAAGTAAATGAGCTGACACACATGGAGGTGAAAGAAAATAGGGATCATGTGTATTTTGTGCACCCCTCGACGGATATACCAGTCTACAAAGCGGCCGAGTGTCGACCGATGTATCAGTCGACATATCGGTCGAGTGTCGACTGATACGTCGGTCGACATATCGGTCGAGTGTCGGTCGATATGTCGACCGAGATATCTAGGTCGACATATTGACCGATGTCTCGGTCGGTATGTCTACCGACACTCGACCGATATGTTGATTGTCGGCCGACATGTCGATCGATAGGCTACCGACATTCTGCCAATACTTCACTGCTACTTGCCCTGGTTGCATGACTTGGAACAAAGTGATACATATAGCTTCATGTCATGTCATTATCTTTGAACGTTTTGGGAGCAATGCTTGCTTTAAAACGATATTTTAAAAGTTTTTTTTTCATTTATATATTTCCTTCAAAATAGTATTAGAATATGGATAGGATGCTGAAGACAGTGGACCGATATACCACTGACAGTCGACCGATACTCCGCAACAGTCAATGGTCGAAGTATATCGAGATATCTGCCGATAGTCGGTCAATATGTCGGCCGATATCTCGGTTGATACATTGGTCGATATGTCGACCAACATATCTCAGTCGACATCTCGACCGACACTCGACCGATATGTCGACCGACATATCGGGCAACACTCGGCCGATATGTCGACTGATACATTGGTCAACAGTCTTTTGATATGTTGACCGATATATCAGTCGAGGGGTGCACAAAATACACATGATCCGAAAATAGAACAGAACACTCTACACGTAATTGCGTGTTGGAATGTGGTGCGAAGTTCAAAACCGCCATTTGGTACAACTTTTCATTTCCGGCCATTTGAACCTTATCTTACAAATGTAAACTATTAAAGAATTCTTTTCAAGTTTTCTCAAACAAAATCGTTTTTGTTAGTCAAGAATAATATCAGTCCATTTCATAGATCATGAAGTGATTTTGTCAATGTGTTTTGGTAATAAATGCATTGTTGCAGTTTGGGCAAAATACTGGATTACATTTCAAGTTTGATGGGAAACATTTTACCTTGTGCATCATGGCAGTTAAAGTGTCTATACCGCCAACGGGGTTTTTATAGTTATGGTAGCTCTATACTGTGTAAAAAGGTATTCTAAGAAAAAAAATTGGATTCTGAAATTTTAACGCCCTAAGATATCGCCTTAAAGTTCCCGCTTCAGCCACGCCCAATGAAGTTGACCGTGAGTCAGTGCAGAATAGAGTCTGGGTTTCTGAATGGGTCGTGACGTCAAGTCAGGAATCACGCGATTCTTCTAGTTTAGGTAATTGTTGTTTCAGTAGTGGTGAGGAGTTTTCCTCGCCAAAAAACAAACAAACTGAAGTTTGCGAAGCAATGCGGTCGTCAAGCAAGCAAAATAAAAGCATAAAGCTTCGAGATATTCCTGAAGTGACGTCATTCGTCACCACTCTAACATTACGCAGTCATCTTCATTGGGCGTGGCCAAGGCGGGAAATTTAAAGCTTGATTTTATGCCAAAAAGCATCGGAATTCACTTCTTTGGGTTTGAAGACATTTTTAGATGTTATAGAGATGATGAAAACCTAAAATAACTTTTTGACGGTATAGACACTTTAACATTGTTAAAAAAACAGGTCTCCTGAAATTCACTGCTTGAATATCATGTCAATAAAATTAGAGGCTTATGTTCCATTAAAGCAGAATGAAAAAAGGAAAGAAATCATTTTGCATGTTGTAAGTTCTGTTTTGGTATTTGATGTGATGTGAAATTAGAATTTATAATCTAGATAACACATCATCAAATCAGTGCCCGTTTCTAACTTTAAAGTGCTCACAAAATTTTCTCACAGGAGCTTGATTAGCCGTCATGGCTAATATTATCTGTTGAAACTTGAGTTGTTATAGACTGTTATTCTGTTATTCAATAACAAGCCTGCTATTGGTTCTATTGGATTTGTTAGCTGATAACATTAGCCTGTTTCCTGACCCAAGATAAGCTTGACCCTCATTGGCTCTAATGGTGGATAACAGTCAATAACAGCTAACACCAATGAGTCCCAATTAATTTGAACGGGTGTTCTGAAGAACTTCCGAGCAGCAATTGCAGATGGCAAGTTTTGACAAAAGGAATTGCCTAAAATCCTTATGCTCTATTGAGCAAGTCTATCGAGCAAGTCCCCATCTGGTGAGTGGAAAATTGCCTGCCATGCTGTTGTCCAACCACAAACTTTGCATGAAAGTGCCTTACATTGAATCACATGTCAGCACAGCACTCGATCAGGAACATCATGAAGAGAGCAATTCATATCAAACTTGTTTGAAAATTCATCACGACACTAAGCAGCATGCAGCTCCACATGACTTCAACACTGGTGACATTGTGTACTGTGCAAACATGACGCCCAATAAATTGGATTCATAGTTTTCTTTGGCTGAGCATATTATCATTAAGTCTCAAGGAAGGGACACATTCAACTTCATCAATGTCACAACCAGTGCCACTCTAGTTCGAAATGCAAACTACTCAAAGCAAGCACCCGCTTACAAAATTACTACAGATAGTAATGACACAGGACAGAGTGTGGCGGTAGAAGAGCCTAAAAACCTGAACAATTCTGAAGCTTGTGCAAACAGTGAACCTTCCATTCATGTTGAGGAGCAAGTGAAGGGATCACTACTACTAGATCAGGACAAGAAGTTAAGTCTACTAAGGACTGCAATAGCTTTGTTGACTACTGAGTTTATATGATTGCACCTATGATTTAATTGAAATGTTTCCTCAGTGAATATATGATACATGTTTCTGAACGTGTCCGGGAAAGTATGTAGTGTATTGATTACCACAGCAACATCGTTATGCTATTATGTCAATCACTCATTACTGTAATATTGTGAAACTACTGCATGATGTAAAAGTACTAGTCCTGTGTGGAAGTAGAACTGTGCTGGATATAGAGAATGATCATGATGAATAAAGCAGATCAGATATGTGACATGAAAGGGAGTACCTCTTTTACCCCATTCACACCAACTAAACATGTTTAATTAAACCAGGTTTAGAAAAATGAAAACTATTAAAGAGAAACTGCAACTCAGGCTTTCATGCAGGATTTTGATGAACTTAAACATGTTTTTTAATTTGTGCTGAATTTGAGGTAAGAAAACATCAGTAAGCAGCTTTTATAAAGAAAACAATTTTAAACTGTGTTTAACTAAACAGCTTTTAAACATGTTTGAGCTTTGGTGTGAACGGGGCATTTGTCTCAGCATAAATAATGTTTGAATAACTTCACAACAAACCAAGCAAGTGTAATGAAAGTCAGTGAAATGCCAGATCAAGTACATGGGTACATTTTTACTTCCTTTTTTGATCTCCCTCAATCTGACCCAATTCCATTCAACCTTTGTTGACAAATCATTTTTGTAATTTATACCTGTTTGCTTACTTTCCAAAAGTGCACATTATAATTTATCATGATAGTTTTTAATTGGCTCATTGTGATCCCTACGTTTTTACAAGTTATGGCTGCATTTAGTTTTTTAGGACTTTGGTATTTACAACCCTATATCAAAAGGGCTTCATGAAAAAGTTTTTCACAGTATACTGACAAAGGTATACTGTGGCATGACTACAATCACCACTATTAAAAGTATTAGTTTACATTAATTTTCTCCAAGAGTTCTCTCCAACATGTGCAGGAAGTATTCTACAGAAGTATTCTTGACCTCACTTTCCATCTTGAATGGATTCTTAAGTTTTAAAACAGGGTCACCACGAGGAACAATAATTGAACTTTCCAAGCAAAAATTAATGATTTCTGCTTATTTGTAGAAGTTTAAGACCAGTAATTGCATTGAATATAATTATTTTAAAGTATTTAGCATAAACTACAAAAGATTTTGATAGCTCTTGGGCTCATGCATGCATAATGCACAAGCCCACCATAAACACTGTAGTTGACTGAATTTACCTTCATAATTAGGAGATGTATCCACATTTAATGATCCTTGATCAGTGTTGTCAGTTGAAGTAGTCAGCACCAGGCTGTCATCAATTGAGAACCCTTGCTCTTTATTAATTTCAGCATCTCCTAAATCTGACCATCCTTTGTTATCACAAAGTTGAAGGGTAGGAACATTAAGGGATTTTTCACTTGTAAGATTAAAACTAGATTCAAAGTCTTTACAGAATTGATCCAAAGAGTCTGTTGACTGTAGACTGCAAGTAGGGCTGCTGCAAACTGGGTAGCTGTCCTGAGATCGGAATGATGATTGTTGAGATCTGGATAACTGCAGCAGCTCTAAAAAATACCATACAACAAACACTGGAAGACAAGCTTTTCACCCCTTCTGTATTTTTCACCGAGCTTCACATTTACATGTATAGTACCATGATCATGTTTTTCTACACCACACTTAAAACTTCAATTCATTTACAATGAGACTGAATTTTGTTATAGAAAATTCCATGAGTCATGTGATCAAGCATTTTTCATTGGCTTCTGTTATGCAGATGAAGAGCATTTTATAGTAGAGTGGACAAGAAAATGCAATTTGGAATCTCTCTCTAACACAAAAGCTTTCCACAGGTGTAAAGTGAGATACTGCAGGCTACTTTGTTCTCAGTAAATTTCTTATTTCATAAGGCTTTTAATTTTCAACAGCATTGAAAAGGGTTCTGTGCATGGTTCAGCCAATTCCTTTAAAAAAAAATGAAAAAAGGATCACTCAGCTAGATTGTTTGTTTTTTCAAATGTGTCCCAAAATATGATTGAAAAAAAGCATAGAGTTTTTTGGCCTCTACAGACTGTACTGGTCCCTATATACCAAGTAGGCAAGCCTTATTATCGTTTTTGTTTACTGTACTGTACTGTACTGTACTGTACTGTACTGTACTGTACTGTACTGTACTGTACTGTACTGTACTGTACTGTACTGTACTGTACTGTACTGTACTGTACTGTACTGTACTGTACTGTACTGTACTGTACTGTACTGTACTGTACTGTACTCTTCTCTACTCTACTCTACTCTACTCTACTCTACTCTACTCTACTCTACTCTACCCTACTCTACTCTACTCTACTCTACTCTGCTCTGCTCTACTCTACTCTACTCTACTCTACTCTACTCTACTCTATCCTACTCTACTCTACTCTACTCTACTCCACTCTACTCTGCTAGAGTACTAGAGTAGAGTAGAGTACAGTAGAGTAGAGTACAGTAGAGTATGGTAGAGTAGAGTAGAGTACAGTAGAGGAGTAAAGTAGAGCAGAGCAGAGCAGAGCAGAGCAGAGCAGAGCAGAGCAGAGTAGAGCAGAGTAGAGTAGAGTACAGGAGAGTAGAGGAGAGGAGAGTAGGGTAGGGTAGGGTAGAGTAGAGTAGGGTAGAGTAGAGTAGAGTAGAGTAGAGTAGAGTAGAGTAGAGTAGAGTAGAGTAGAGTAGAGTAGAGTAGAGTAGAGTAGAGTAGAGTAGAGTAGAGTAGAGTAGAGTAGAGTAGAGTAGAGTAGAGTAGAGTAGAGTAGAGTAGAGTAGAGTAGAGTAGAGTAGAGTAGAGTAGAGTAGAGTAGAGTAGAGTAGAGTAGAGTAGGGTAGGGTAGAGTAGAGTAGGGTAGAGTAGAGTAGAGTAGAGTAGAGTGGAGTAGAGTGGAGTAGAGTGGAGTAGAGTATAGCACATTGCAGTACACAACAGTATAGTAGTACAGTAGAGTACAGTAGACTCGGAGTACAGAACAGTATAGTAGAAGTAGAGTAGAGTACAGTATAGTCGAGTACAGTAGATAGATAGTAGAGTGCAGTAGAAGTAGAGTACATGAGAGTAGAGTAGAGTAGAGTAGAGTAGACAGTAGAGTAGAGTAGAGTAGAGGAGAGTTTGGTTTTTAGCGTAAAGTAGAACAACCTATAGAGTAGAGTAGAGTACAGTAGAGTAGAGTAGAGTAGAAGAACCTCTAGTAGATCATCATAAAATAGAGTAGAGTTGAGTACACTTGAGTAGAGCAGAGTACACTATGAACATACGATTCCGTTAAAACTCCATGAAAATCCCATGAAGAGGTCATGAAAATGATTTCATGGCCCATAAATTAAGCAAAATTGATGTTCATGGCCTAATCTGGGGTCATGAAATGCCCATGAAAAGAGAGGATAAAATAATATATACTTTTCATGACTCATGAAAGTAAACGTTGTCTCTTTCATGGGTTATGAAATTCTCATGAAACCGGAGGTATATTTTTTCATGACTCGTGAAAGTAAAGGTCGTCTATTTCATGGGCCATGAAATTTCCTTGAAACTAGAGGATATATTTTTCATGACTTGTGAAAGTAAAAGTTGTCTCTTTCATGTTCCATGAATTTTCCATGAAAATGATGGTGAAGGAGCACACACCATGAAACTCTGCCACAAAACTCATGCTCCATGTTTTTCACGGTTCTTGAAAAACCAGTGTTAACGAAATACAAAATTTAATGGGTCATGAAAAATGTTTCATACCCCATGAAATTGTAGTTTTGGTTCACGCAATATTTATTACCATGAATTTACCCTTAAAATTATGTTTGGCAAATTGTATATGGAAATAAGAGGCATTAAAATTAGTTTTTTTGTACACTAAAAGTATCATGAAAGATATAATTATTACTAAGGAAGCAGCAGCAGCAGAATGCTACAGGCACATTCACGATTTTGTTTAAAAAAAAACCTTTCAAACGAGCAGGTGAGGATTCTGAGATTATATTCACTGATAAAGAATACCAATTTGTGTAATAAGAGCCAGTTTTGAAAAATCCTTGGTGCAAATTATTTTGTCCAATTTATTTATTTATTTTATGGAATCAAGAACTTGCACACACAAGCTAAGAGGTCACCAATACACCAAAAGTTATCATATGAGCACATGTCATATTGCTTAAAGGACAAATGAACCAAAATGTAGACATTTTTTTCCTTTGAGTCCAATGTGTTTATCAAGGATAAAATAAACATATTTCAAAGTTTCAAACGAACTGAATTATATGATATTGATATATTATTGATATACTGGAAGGTTAAAAGGGCTGTTTTTAGTCTTATTAGGAAGGGACTTTTAGAGTCTGAGTACACAGGCTGGCTAGTTGTAAAATTCTATTTATCGAAGCCAAGAAAGTATTACTTAACGCCATCTAAACAAAGGAAATGAAAAACTCAAACTTATTTCTACTTTCAAAACGCTACTGCGAAAACTTCAAAACTAGCTAGTTTCATACGCAGGCTGTTTATTGTCACTGATTCCTATCATAAACCTGATGGCACAATTATAAATACCGGCAATGTAGATTTAAGGCCGCAACTACTGTTCATCTCCAGACTTCAGTTTCGTGTCTTCATCATATGAATGACCACAGCTGTATGTTTCCTCTTTCTCATAAAAAAAGATCAATTATTTTGCACCTCTGAAATAGCAAAATAGCTTGGGATAACTATGCGCCTCTTCAAATGATATCTGAATACTTTTCAGTTCGTGGTAGGCCTCTAAATCGTGTAAAAAAGCCGAGTTCTTTCGCAATTCGAACATGCCAGAAACAAGCAGCGGCCATATTGGAGTTGAATGCTTGTAGACCCTGGGAACGAGTCCTATAACCCATGATGCAACGCTCTGAAATGCGCGGTTGATTTCAACGGTCAACGAATTACTGGAGGTATTATTTGGGTCAAATTTTGGGCATATAACCATGCAAAGTAACCATGGAGTACGCATGTCCAATGCGAGAGTGCATGGTAACACATGCGCACAACATCCACAACAGTAAAAGCAAGATGGCGGACGGCGGTAAACGATCGCGTAGGACAGAAGGATTTCACATGTTTCGAGTTTGAGACCCAGAGACATGGCTGGGGAACACGAAAATCACCGAAGCGTTTGTGTACCAACTGTGTTGTGGATACAGAACTGTCAAAAGTCACCAGCAGCCAGTGAAAATCTCCACTAACTTCCTGTTTCTGTCCGGCTACTCGAGCTCTGCTTCCAGATATTCTTCTGATTATTTAGCCTGTTTGAGAATATAGCCACTTTCTGATGAATGGAGTATTAACCTTTCTGGAGATGAATGATTGCGCTTGGATCCTTCGTGGACGGCTGTTGGGACTTTTCTAGAGGATCAGAGAACTTGTATGGATTGCTAATCGATTATGCAGTAGTATACCCTACTACTTTTCCATTGTGAAGACGTGACGAGGATAGATTATGAAAAGTGTTGCCTTCCTCGCCACAGAAATAGTTAACGCAAATTCATTGTTATTACACCAGAACATGAAACGTTATGAATCCTTGGTTTTGGTGCTGGCAAATTGCAGATGCCTGTTTAACTTGTTGCCCAAGTTTAACCTTGGCGTCAAATATAAACCCGGAAATCAGGAACTTGTTGATGAACGTTTTAAAATTATTTCTTATATTTTTGATGTTTCTTTTATTTCATTTTCTTTTATACATGACCCCACAAGCGGCAGCACTTTTACACTACTCGGTTTAAACAAAGATTATTATTGTTATTATAATTATTATTCACAACGGGAAGACTTTACTTAAGAATATCAATATAAATAACAATACCATTCACCATTTACAAGGATAAATACTGATAAAAATGTAAAACCAAAATTTCATTAATTATAATAATTATTTCTACTAAAGGACTCCTGGCCCCGGTTGTTCGAAGGCTGGATAACGCTATCCACTGGGTAAATCACTATCCAGTGGATAAATGAAGGCTTCGGTGGAAAAAGGGCATTAGGTTTTTTACTCAAAAATGAAATTTATCAAAAACGCTCCAAATTTCGCATGCAGTTTTGTTTAGGTGCGTTAGACAATGTTCTGCATGTTTTTTTGCTGAAGTTTGTTTCGTTTTCGAGATATTACGTATGCAAAAAACCCTGTATTTGTTGTCACGTCAGCACGTGACCGCAAAGACGGTAATTTCACTTAAAATCCAGCAAAATATTGATCTTTTGTAACGTGTAACCTTAAAAAGTGTTGATGTCAGGTTAAAACCGTTAAAACTTTTATTTCACGTTAACGTGCGACCGCAAAGACGTTCGGTTCACTCAAATTACAGCCAGATGTTAATTTCCCCCAATGCGCAAGCTAGACAATGTTGATATCAGGTCATTTACAGAGACTTAAAATTTTGATTTCACATTATCACGCCACCGCAAGGACTTAAACCCTTAGGGTTTTACTTAGAGTTAGGGTTACCGCTCGAAACTAGGGCTAGCTTTGAAGGGTTACGGAACAAGGTTAGGCTTAGAGTTAACGCTTAGGGCTACGGCTTGAAACTAGGGTTACCGCTTAAAACTAGGGTTACCGCTTGAAACTAGGGTTACGGAACAAGGTTAGGCTTAGAGTTAACGCTTAGGGCTAACGCTTGAAACTAGGGTTACCGCTTGAAACTAGGGTTACAGAACAAGGTTAGGCTTAGAGTTAACGTTTAGTGTTACTGCTTGAAACTAGGGTTAGCGTTGAAGGGTGAGGGTTATTATCGAGGGTTAGCGCTAGCGCTTTATTGTTAGGGTTAGCGCTTCGGATAACGTTAGAGTTAAGGTCAGGACGCGTTAGGGTTAGTGCAGTGTTGGGCCAAGGAGAACAATCAAGATGTAACCTTAAAAAATGTTGATTTCAGGTTTTTAAAACCGTTAAAATTGTGATTTCACGTTATCACGCGACCGCAAAGACGTTAATTTCACTCAAATTACAGCCAGTTCACTTTACGCGATTTCGCGTTAAGGCATGACGGCAAGGATGTTGATTTCACTTCAAATCCAGCAAGCTGTTCATTTCACCAAACACGTAAACTCGAAAACGTCGATTTCCGGCCTAAATAGGTTAAAATGTTGATTTCACTTTAAAGCATCACAGCAACTATCTCTATTTCATTTTAACTGCCTGCAACGTATAAGCTTAAAAATGTAGGGCTGACAGATTAACAGATTAACCCATCTGTGCAACGTACAGGTCTCTCTCCTTACATCTGCATGACCCCTGATCCCAGAAGTTTAAAACACTACAAATCATGCCGATTTGAAGTCAAATCAACGCAACCTGGATCACAGATCTATGTTTTGAATCAATCGATCGCTTCTTGTTGGCCACGCTCTGTAATTAGTTAAATATTATTGTGATTTACGGAGTCTTGTCTTGTCTTGTCTTGTCTTGGCTTGTCTTGCCGAACGTGATCGAAATGCATGCCGGGAAGGTTCTGTTACACCTCGTGCGCGGGTAAACATGGAGGATCATGCAAGAAAAATTTTATAAGTCTAAAAGCAGTTCTCATTTTCCAAACTTTGAAGCTAGCAACGCTTGGCAAATGGGCCACAACTCACGACAGGGTTTTATTCTTGGGCAAGAACTGCTCTTGGACTTTGCTGCCTGGATCGACCTGACTTCGAACGCTGATAACTGACTTGCCGCTGATATCAGTTGCGTTGGAAGTTACAGAACACGTTTTGCTTCTTTAAAACATGCTGGTGACTTACGGGTTATCAAGGCTTTATGATGCCTATCAACCACCAGGCAGGCTACAAGGTACTTAAAAACAATGCTTAAGATATTAGTCGAAAGAGCTGTACTGCATCATGCATGACTTCTCTTTGCTTTGACGCTCGATCGAAATTCACGTGTTGTCTCACGTCACAATAACCTGTATAAAAAAATCTCTTTTTTAAATAGATATCTTCATTTTTGAAAAAAGAAAAGGAACAGAGCGAAAAAAAAAATTGAGCGACCTCATGTCGAACCGGCGTCACGGCAAAACAAATTCGAATCTGACCCGTTCAGCGCCTCATCCGCTTGTGCTAACGAAGCAGTAGTAAGAGCTTAAGGTATTATAGTGAGTTGATCGCTTAGCGAGACAAAAGGTTTCTTTTGTTTTCCATTCAACAAAAGGTCCCCAGAGGATGCCCTTGGAAAAATGTGTTTTTTTGCATACGTAATATCTCAAAAAGGAAGCAAACTTCAGGGAAAAAACATGCAGAATATTGTTTGACACACGGAAACAAAACTGCATGCGAAATTTGGAGCGTTTTCGACAAAGTTCACTTTTCAGTAAAAAACCTAACGCCCTTTTTCCACCGAAGCCTTCAAATGTTAACAAAACAAACCACGCTTTCCGCTGGATAGTGATTTATCCGGTGGATAGCATTATCCAGCCTTTGAACAACCGAGGCCTCTACTACTATAGTCTCCTTCGCAGCCATTATTAGGGTGGTCACGCAATGATCCTCCCCACTAACGCCATAAGTGGGAAGGATTGTTGCGTGACGACCCTAATAACGGCTGCGAAGGAGACTAGTACCACTACCATTAGCATTATAACCTTTACAGCGACTTTTTACAAAGCTAAAATAAGTTATTATTATTACCATTATTTAAATGAACAGTTCTCAGTTGAAACTATAAGTACGAGTAATAATGGAACCAGTAAACCCTTTTCATTTGTTTATTTATCCTAACATTTGCCTTAAGTTGGGTATGTGGTAATCACTATGTGATATAAGCACTTATTGCGACAGGTATTGCATAAGCTTGACAGAAAATAAAGAAATTTGCTTCTTTATCTTGTTGTAGTTTGCTTATTTCTGTATGGACTATCTTTTCTTCGGAAATGCCATGAGTATCTTGTAAACATGATAGTATAGAAGCACTTCTTTCAACAAAAGACTTGTCTAAGGTTAAAAGAAAGTAATAAAATTTTTTGGTGTTTCTTGTTGTAGTTGACATGTAGTTGACCAAAATACCAAGGTTAACATGTGCCCACAATAATTGGGGTTTATGGTAACCATAATGGTATATAAGCACCTCTTACATTGAAACAAACGTGAGTACGTTTGAAAGAAGTTAGTGAAATTTGTTGATGTTTCTTGGCGTCCTTTGCTTGTTTATGCACGGGCCATATTTTGTTAACCAAAACACCATGGTTAACATGTGCCCATAATTTGGGTATATGGTAACCATTGTGATATATAAGAAAGAGCTTCTTCCAACAAGCATATCATAAGCTTGAGAGGGAATAAAGAAAGTTATTGCTTTTCCTTGCCGTAGTTCGCTTGCTTATGTAGTGACTTGATTTAGCATTGCTTAAAAAATACCATGGTTAACGTATACGCATAATTTGGGTATATGGTAACCATTATGATATTTGGGAACTTCTAAGAAGCATTGCATACGTTTCTGACATTTGTTGATTTATCTCGTTGTAGCGATCCTCGTAGTTCGTTCGTTTACGTAGTGACTCGATTTAGTATTGCTAAAAGAACTACCATGGTTTACGTATGCCCATAATTTGGGTATATGGTAACCACTGTGATATATAAGAAAGAACTTCTTCCAACAAGAAGATCGTGAGTTTAAGAGAGAATAAAGAAAGTTGTTGATTTATGTCACTGTAGTTCGCTTGTTTGACTACTTTTGTTGTTACGAAATACCATGGTTAACGTGTGCCTATAATTTAGGTATATGGTAACCATTATGCTATTAAGAACTTCTTCCAACAAGCATTGCATACGCTTTCCAGAAATTAAAGACATTTGTTGATTTATCTCGTTGTAGGGATCGTAGTAGTTCGCTTGTTTATGTAGTGACTCGAATTTTAGCATTGCTAAAAAAACTACTATGGTTAACGTATGCCCATAATTTGGGTATATAGCAACCGTTGTGATATATAAGAAAGGACTTCTTCCAACAAGAAGATCGTAAGTTAGAGAGAGAATAAAGAAAGTTGTTGATTTATGTCACTGTAGTTCGCTTGTTTATGTATTGACTACTTTTGTTGTTAGGAAACACCATGGTTACCGTATGCCCATAATTTGGGTATATGGTAACCATTGTGATATTTAAGAACTTCTTCCAACAAGCATTGCATACGCTTTACAGAAATTAAAGACATTTGTTGATTTATCTCGTTCTAGGGATCGTAGTAGTTCGCTTGTTTATGTAGTGACTTGATTAAGTATTGCTAAAAAAACTACCATGGTTAACATATGCCCGTAATTTGGGTATATGGTAACCATTGATTATCACAGTGTAATTGTGGTGATATATAAGCACTTCTCGCAACGAGCACATTAAATAGTAAGCTTGAGAGAGAATAAAGGCAGTTGTTGATTTATCTCACCGTAGTTCGCTTGTTTATGTATTGACTACTTTTATTGTTACAAATACCATGGTTAAGGTATGCCCATAATTTGGGTGTATGATAACCATCATGATATTTGGGAACTTCTTCCAACAAGCATTGCATACGCTTCCCTTAATTAAAAACATTTGTTTATGTATCTCGTCGTAGTTATCGCTGTAGTTTGCATGTTTATGTAGTGACTAGATTTATTGTTACAAAATACCATGGTTAACGTAATTTGGGCATATGAGAACCATTGTGATATTTTTGAAAGAACTTCTTGCAACAGGCGTTTCCTAGGTTCTTTGCACATATTTAACAATTATTCCATGAGCGCGCGTTGATAGGTACATAATGCCTTTTTAGATTACATCAATTTATTGTTTTTTTCGGAGTTCCAATAATTATTTTTTCTCTTAATTGTAATTATAGCCATGGTAATAGCCCAAAAGGGGTTTCTGGTCTGAGTGTGTTCTTTAGTTTGCGCAGTTAAATGACATAGACAGTGTTGTAATTTATGTACACTATTTAATCATTTGTCATCTTTCCTGAAAATAGCGATGCTTTCGGCGGGATTCCTTACGTTAATTCGGCCAGGGCTAAACCCTCGCATGGATTGGTTGTCTATTCTTCCACAAAAGGTATCCATTTATGAAGAAAAGGAACATAAAACTATTACTATACGATCTCGTGATAAATTGAGTTGGATTAAGGTTACCATAGTCACCTATTTGTGCAGCCAAGCTTGGGCCCACAGTAATAAAATGAGAGTTGAGATGCTCACATATGTCTCTTTTATCGGTGTAGATCCTATTGTTATAGAATAAATGATTTATAGATGAACCTGGATTCTTTTTTCTACATGTATTGATTAACATTCCTATTAGTCCTCAGGTGGCTTTTATATTGTGCTTATTTAAGTTAAATTGGGCTGTAAAATAATTCTTTTTTGCTTGTTCTTTGAGCTTGTTAAGTTTATTGTTATAAATTTTGTATTGCTTTATCTTATCAGGATCTTTACTTAGGAAATGGGATTTAAATAACTTATGCCTCGTTTTAATTAAGACTAACAAACATTTTGATATCCATGGTTTTTTTAACAACCTTTTTCGTGAATTAGAGATTTTCTTTAAAGGGGCGTACTTATCTGTTATCTTTGTTAGCGCTTTGTGTATATTATTCATGATTTGATTCACATCTGAACTAACCAAATTGTTGAAGTTCAAGTTGTTGAGATCATTAATAAACAGTTCATCTTTGAATCTAGAAAAATCTCTGAAATACCTCAACCCGTCAAACGCCATGCCCAATATATTCCGTGCCATACTATGGTACATCTTATACTGAAATCGTGATTGTTTAATAGAGGTGAAGACAATAGAAAATAATTCGTTGGGACCTCCGAAAACGTGTCCGCGACCGCTCAATGTACTCGTGGCCGTTTAACACAGGACTGTTTAAGGTGGGGGTAAACCTGAATAGGAGTGAAATTTGAAGTATTATTAAAAAGGAATTGTTAGGATTAAAATAGATTTGAAACACTACCAGACAGTTGACCACCCCAAATGGGAGCCCCAGGTTGGTAGGGAACTGTTTGGTATCCATCTAATAATTCTTCACTACAAATTTCAATTTTCAAATTCCATCAAATCTTCAATATTTCGTATTTTCCTCAATTTAACCTATTGTTTGAGAAAGATATCTCTTTCGCAAAATGTCCAAAAATCACCCAAACATTTACACAAAACCGCCAAACGGTGGTTATGGGAACAAGCAGAGAGAGTTAGAGTTGCTTAAAACGTGACCGAGATATTGGCAGAAAGGCCGTGTTAAGCGATGTCAAAACAGCCTGCAGGTGTACCCCCGCCTTAAATCAATCATGGGAAACATCTTCCGGGACTTTGGTAAGTACAGTACCGCCAAAATTAGGGTGGCCAACGGGATTTCTCATGACAGCCACATCAGAACATGATGTCCTGAATTATCTGACAAAGTCTTTTTCCAACTGATCACGATCCACATTGTTTACCATATTTCCCATTACATTTATTTAAACCCAAATTAAACACTTAATTATAAACAATGCAAAAAAGGAAGCGATAAATCAAGAACTTATATTTTTTTCTATCGAACGTATACGCACTATGTACTTTCTTCCAAGAACAACTTGTATAATATAGCTGCCATATGAATTTGGGCATCTAATCACCCTTATCATTGGACAAAACCGTGAACTGATCTAGTTATGGTTGCCGTATCGCAAGCGTGTGCAATGCTTGTTGGAAGAAGTTCCCAAATGTCATAATGGTTACCATTTACTCAACTTAAGGGCATACGTTAACTTATCTTATGGTGAACATGGTATTTTGTAACAATAAAAATAGTCAATACATAAACAAGCGACCTACTTAACAAATAAAGAAGCCTAAGCCGTGTGTTACACTGTGATAATCAATGGTTACCATATACCCAAATTATGGGCATACGTTAACCATGGTATTTTTTTAACAATATTTAATCAAGTCACTACAAAAACAAGAGAACTACGACGATCCATACAACGGGATAAAACAACAAATCTCTTTAAATTCTCGGAAGCGTATGCAATGATTGTTGGAAGAAGTTCCAAAATCGATATCATAATGGTTACCATATACCCAAATTATGGGCATACCTTAACCATGGTACTTTTCTAACAATACTAAATCAAGTCACTACATAAACAAGAGAACTACGACGATCCCTACAACGGGATAAATCAGCAAATGTCTTTAAATTCTCAGAAGCGTATGCAATGATTGTTGGAAGAAGTTCCTAAAACAATACCTTCTGGATACCTTTTGTGGAAGAATAGACAACCAATCCATGCGAGGGTTTAGCCCTGGCCGAATTAACGTAAGGAACCCCGCCGAAAGCATCGCTATTTTCAGGAAAGATGACAAATGATTAAATAGTGTACATAAATTACAACACTGTCTATGTCATTGAACTGCGCAAACTAAAGAACACACTCAGACCAGAAACCCCTTTTGGGCTATTACCATGGCTATAATTACAATTAAGAGAAAAAATAATTATTGGAACTCCGAAAAAAAAATAAATTGATTTTAATCTAAAAAGGCATTATGTACCTATCAATGTTAAGCCGCAGGGGGGGTTATGGGGGGAGGTCGGGCATAGCCGGGGGGTTTGACCTCGCTTCGTTTTTTCTCTTCAAATGCCCAACCCCGGGGATGTTATCATGGTTAAAAAGAGTACAAATTCCCCACCAACGGTTAAAGTCAAATACCCCGACCCACAGGCCGCAATGATCCAAAGCCTCTGCCACGGGCAGACGTCTTACGTCAAATACCGGCCTATGCGCCCCCCCTCCCCTCTGCCCCTGCAGCTTAACATTGATAAGTGCACTACAGGCTAGCACGTGGTACAATATTCTAGAGATGCATAAATTACATGGCTAAAGTATACGAGGTAAGTGATGTATTCAACAAGAAATGCTAACTACGTTTGGCGGTGAAATTATCGAAATATGTGCAAGGAACCTAGGAAACGCCTGTTGCAAGAAGTTCTTTAATCACAATGGCTACCATATACCCAAACTACGGGCATACATTAACCATGGTATTTTGTAACAATAAATCTAGTCACTACATAAACAAGCAAACTACAGCGATAACTACGACGAGATACATAAACAAATGTTTTTAATTAAGGGAAGCGTATGCAATGCTAGCCTGAATTTCAGCCGTCTCCTCCTCTCGCCAAGTCTCGGGAGAGAGACGTCGTCTCTCTCCCGAGACTTAGCGAGAGGAGGAGACGGCTGAAATTCAGGCTAATGCAATGCTTGTTGGAAGAAGTTCCCAAATATCATGATGGTTATCATATACCCAAATTATGGGCATACCTTAACCATGGTATTTATAACAATAAAAGTAGTCAATACATAAACAAGCGAACTACGGTGAGATAAATCAACAACTTCCTTTATTCTCTCTCAAGCTTACTATTTAATGTGCTTGTTGTGAGAAGTGCTTATGTATCACAATGGTTACCATATACCCAAATTACGGGCATACGTTAACCATGGTAGTTTTTTTAGCAATACTTAATCGAGTCACTACATAAACAAGCGAACTACGACGATCCCTATAACGAGATAAATCAACAAATATCTTTAATTTCTGTAAAGCGTATGCAATGCTTGTTGGAAGAAGTTCTTAAATATCACAATGGTTACCATATACCCAAATTATGGGCATACGGTAACCATGGTGTTTCGCAACAACAAAAGTAGTCACTACATAAAGAAGCGAACTACAGTGACATAAATCAAAAACTTTCTTTATTCTCTCTTAAACTTGCGATCTTCTTGTTGGAAGAAGTTCTTTCTTATATATCACAATGGTTACCATATACCCAAATTATGGGCATACGTTAACCATGGTAGTTCTTTTAGCAATACTAAATCAAGTCACTCCATAAGCAAGCGAACTACGGTGAGAAAAATCAACAACTTTCTTTATTCTCTCTCAAGCTTACGATCTTCTTGTTGGAAGTTCTTTCTTATATATCACAGTGGTTACCATATGCCCAAATTATGGGCATACGTTAACCATGGTAGTTCTTTTAGCAATACTAAATCAAGTCACTACATAAACGAGCGAACTATGACGATCGCTACAACGAGATAAATCAGCAAATGTCGGAAACGTGTGCAATGCTCCTTAGAAGTTCCCAATTATCATAATGGTTACCATATACCCAAATTATGGGCATACGTTAACCATGGTATTTTTTAAGCAATACTAAATCAAGTCACTACATAAGCAAGCAAACTACGGCGAGAAAAAGCAATAACTTTCTTTGTTCTTTCTCAAGCTTATGATATGCTTGTTGGAAGAAGCTCTTTCTTATATATCACAATGGTTACCATATACCCAAGTTATGGGCATATGTTAACCATGGTGTTTTGGTTAACAAAATATGGCCCATGCATAAACAAGCAAAGGACGCCAAGAAACATCAACAAATTTCACTAACTTCTTTTAAACGTACTCACGTTTGTTTCAATGTAAGAGGTGCTTATATACCATTATGGTTACCATAAACCCCAATTGTGGGCACATGTTAACCTTGGTATTTTGGTCAACTACATGTCAACTACAACAAGAAACACCAAAAAATTTCACTACTTTCTTTCAAACTTAGACAAGTCTTTTGTTGAAAGAATTTCTTCTATACTATCACGGTTACAAGATACCCATGGCATTTCAGTAGAAAAGATAGTCCATACAGAAATAAGCAAACTACAACAAGATAAAGAAGCGAATTTCTTTATTTTCTGTCAAGCTTATCCAATGTACCTGTTGCAATAAGTGCTTGTATCACATAGTGGTTGCCACATACCCAACTTAAGGCAAATGTTAGGATAAATAAACAATTGGAAAGGGTTTACTGGTTCCGTTATTACATGTACTTTTAGTTTCAACTGAGAACTGTCCATTTAAATAATAATAATAATAATAATAATAATAATAATAACTTTTTTTAGCTTTGTAAAAAGTCGCTGTAAAGGTTAGAATGCTAATGGTGGTAGTACTAGTCTCCTTTGCAGCCGTTATTAGGGTCGTCACGCAACAATCCTTTCCACTAATGGCGTTAGTGGGGAAGATCATTAGGTGACGACCCTGATAACGGCTGCGAAGGAGACTATAGTAGTACAGGGGTCCTTTAGTAGAAATAATTATTATAATTAATGAAATTTTGGTTTTGCATTTTTATCAGTATTTTTCTTTGTAAATGGTGAATGGTGTCGTTATTCATATTGATATTCTTGAACAAAGTTTTCCCGTTATGAATAATATAATAACAATAATAATCTTTGTTTAAACCCAGTAGTGTAAAAGTGCTGCCGCTTGTGGGGTCATGTATAAAAGAAAATGAAATAAAAGAAACATCAAAAATATAAAATATAATTTTAAAATGTTCATCAACAAGTTCCTGATTTCCGGGTTTATATTTGACGCCACGGTAAAACTTGGGCAACAAGTTTAACACGCATCTGCAATTTGCCAGCACCAAAACCAAGGATTCATAACGTTTCATGTCAGGTGTAATAACTGTGAGTTTGCGTTAACTATTTCTGTGGTATCCGGTCGTTTCGCCAACGAGTCGTTTCGCCAACGAGTCGTTTCGCCAACGTCTCGTTCGCCAATGTCTTAGGTCGATTCGCCAACGTCCTAAGTCGTTTCGCCAACGTCCTACTGGTCAATTCACCAACGTCTAAATCAAAGTTTACTTTTTATTGAGTGTGTGCATATTGTCATTTATTTCATTCCCTCACCTGGAATCTAATCGTTTGATTTCATTTATTTCATTCCCTAACCTAGAATCTAATCGTTTGATTTCTCGTCAAGCTGGATAATTTGTGAATATCCGAAGCCGTCATAATCTA
>JAHPZR010004677.1:0-2500 GCA_019787425.1 Platygyra sinensis
TGTTGAGGACCACTTCAGGGCAGTAAAAATTTCGATTTTTCTGCGTACTTGGGGAAACATTCGCCCCCCCATTTCCTCCACCAAACCGAATGTGATTTTTTTTCTATTTCTCTCGGGGAAGTGCCAGACCACAACGCCCTTTAACCAAACAAACAAACATTGCGGGGGAATGTGGGGGGGGGGCCCGGGGGGGGGTATAAAAAAGAGATTTTTAAAACGTGCTAGATGTCAAATAAAAAATAGAAAAAACAAATTGTTCAAAGAAATCGAAAAAAAATCCGTTTTTCTCTTTCCTAAAAGTGTTCTCACACTACTTTTTGTTTCGCCCAATTGTCTTCTCGGCAGGCCTATTTTCTGCAAATTGTAGCGGATTTCCTTTATATAATCTAAAAAGCTATTAGCAACTCTATTTTATACAAAGGCGACTAAAATGCGGTGCGTTCAGAGTGCTTCCGGACTAAAGGGGAAAAAAGTGGGATAGTGGTTTTTTTCTTCACCCGAAAATTTCCAGAGTACAACAGACGAAACCTGGTGAATCTCGTGTAAACTAAATGGATTCCATATTTTAAGCCCTTCAAAGGTGGGTGGGGTTTTAATCGCCCCACGTTTTCTCTCTTTTAAAAGTGTTTCAAAGGGTGTTTCTTACCTCACTTTCTTTCAACGCACTTCTCAACGATGACAATGATGGGCGTCACTAGTTGCTTCACTTTTCCAGGTTGGTCATATTGTGACGGAAAAAAAAAAAACAGAAAAAAATTTGCATCGTTTCTTTGGCAAAAATCTGCTTCTATGGTCTGAACCTGAATACAATTACTTTAGCCATTACCGATGGAACCCTTCATACTCTGGGGGGGGTACGGGTCGACAAGGCAAACATTGATATATTATTTTTGATAAACGGCATTGGCACTTGAGCACATCCAACTGTTTATATCAAAAACCGCTGGTTTTAGTTGCTTTTTAGCACTTTTTACTGGCCGAGTTTCACAACGGGTTTCTCATTGGTTACAAACCTTTTAGCATCGAAAAGTCTCATTAATTTATTTTCTATTTTTGGGGAAACGCTTTCACCATTGATCTTAAACCAACAGTGAAGGAATGTCATGGGACAATGAAGTTTCTAAAAAGCGGGGATGATAAAAAAAAACAAGTTGATCTTTGTTAAAATTTGGCCGCTCAAAACAACAAATGCTGTTAACGGAAATGCTCTTCTAACGACGCAACGTTGTGATGTAAAATGATGCCTTCTGACTCACCGGGTTCAAGCTGTCAGCTTAAAAAAACCAATTAAAAAAAAAACGTGGGCCCTTTCTGAAAACAGCCCACAAAAAGTTTAGTTTTATAAAAAACAATTAAAGTGGGTCTCATGTTTAATTTTCCTATTTTCTAGCCAAAAGTTTTTGGTTTCTATTTTTCTCCAGTTTCAGCTTGAAACAAAAGAAAAACGATTTATATAATGCAAGGATAACATGCAGGTTTTTTTCACTGGTATAACCCACGATTAAAAAAAACCCCGAGTAAAAACCACGAGGTCAACGCAAATGATTGGTTAAAGGGGATTTTACTATTAAATATTTGATTTTAGTCAGTTCATGGTTACCCCGTGGTTGACCCCGTGGTTTTAATCGGTTGAATTTTTTCTGCACAGGCGGTGGTTTTTGAAATTACTCCACCATAGATACGCCTTAAAACTTTGGGAGTAGCAGCACGCGGAATAGTTTGTATATTTCACCACAGGTTGACTCCTACTTATTTCAATGTCCATTTTTCGCGGGAGAGATAAATTAAAAAGGTGGAGATTTATGACTCAAGTCACGCCTCTAATTGGGGCGATGTCCACGGCTACCGGAATGTCCACGCAAGATTTTAACACTTTCGCAAGATACCAAAAAGCGATACTTTCGCTTAAAATTTTTGTTACATGATTTGGAGTAAGGCTTTGCCCGCTTTAGATTTTTCCCATACGGAAAGAACTCGCAGATATCCCCGGAAATTAAAGGCAAAAAGTCGGACGGCAGGGCGCATTTTCAATTAATGTTAGTGATACACCGGGCTATTGTTAAACCCAGAAAATCGAAATTTATGAGAAAATCGCCTGGTTAACTCAGTTGGTAGGGCGTCAGTCTGCTGTGCGGGAGGTCGAGGGTTCGAGCCCTAGATCGGACCAACACTCAGGGTCTTAAAATAACTGAGGAGAATGTGCTGCCTTTGTAATTATATCTTCAAATGTTTAGACATTCAAGTCTTCTCGGATAACGACTATAAACCGTAGGCCCCGTCTCCTGGTTAGCTCAGTTGGTAGGGCGTCAGTCTGCTGTGCGGGAGGTCGAGCGTTCGAGCCCTAGATCGGACCAACACTCAGGGTCTTAAAATAACTGAGGAGAATGTGCTGCCTTTGTAATTATATCTTCAAATGGTTAGACATTCAAGTCTTCTCGGATAACGACTATAAACCGTAGGCCCCGTCTCCTGCATCTTCAGTGTTTCATGGTTAGCAGGG
>JAHPZR010004677.1:7500-16953 GCA_019787425.1 Platygyra sinensis
CGCACATATTAAAAATTAACGATTAATAGGCCTGCTCAAAGCCACTTGTATTGAAGAAATCCTCTCAGTCTGAAAAAAATGCCATGGATAACCAATGGAGGTACATTTTTTCTTTACACTCAATAAGATTAACTGAATAACAGAAATTTATTAACCTCACCTCAGGCAATTCATACATGATTGATAGCACACTTTACCAAAATTGGCCGATATTACGGTGCAACCCATGATATCTATTAATTAATGGGTTTTCACCTGTTTATTAAGACATATGTTGCTTTATTTAGCTAACCAACCACAACACTAGAGACAGCTCTCTGTCTTAATTACCAATAACAACGAAATGTTATCAGTTAAATGAAAATTATTGGTATTAAAGTATTAAAACCTAGGTAAGCGGAAATTTGTCACCGATGTGGTTTTCAACTGGAAACCACAAACGTCTCCTTTTCTTCAAACGTTGCTCTTTACAAACTTTATTCGTGATTCCTCGGGAAACAGTCATGTCTCTCGTTTCTTATCTTTTTTCTGTTTTCCTCCTGTTGTCTTCTAATGTTTTATTTTTAAGCAGGTTTTGTGTTGCGCTCATTTTAAAGACAAAGTATATGGAATAGTGAGGGATAAATCTCTTTTTCACGAGAGAATGTTCAATTTTGTCTAAATTATGAAGGGGCTTCAACGAGGGAAATTATCAATGTTATAGACTTATCGGTGAAGCCCGCTGAGGTTTTTTGGAGTTGTTTCTCCGCAGACGCTGTTAACCAGTCCTGTTTTTAAATCGTGAAGGAGATGAAGTAAATTACTAATGACAGGAACTTAGTCCAAAGAAACCGTCCCGCTACCAACATAAGCAGACGCCTTGTGTTATTTCTATTAGAGAAAAGTATCTCGTTTACAACAGAATACACAGGCTATATTCTTGCTAGTTGCTTGGTAACTTTCAACTGCAAAAAGACAAACAAATGTTTAACGACAGAGTATATATGTTACATAATTCATTAAAGAAGAGTCACTTCTCAAAGAGGTTTGTTTTCTTGTAAAACTTCCTCTCTTAATAATACCTCTGAGAATAAAAGCAATCTTTCTTTACATGCCGTGCCGAACGAGTCTCATTTATGCTACCGCTGGAGATTCGCTTTCAAGTGATTCAATGTTATAAGTCATGAAATCTAGCGTTAAGTGTCTTGCGTAAAGAAACAAGAGCAAGGCCACCCTTGCTTAAATTCTAAACTTTCAGTTTCCGAGCTTTCAGTTTCATAGCTGTGGACGAACATAGGCGTACGAGCCGGGGGGGCGAGGGGGGCTGCAGCCCCCCCAGTTACAAAAATTGTTGAAATTTTTCGGGCAAAACGCTGATGATTCGGGCAAAAGTGCTGGGGAGAAAACTCTCTGAAAGGCTGTCAAAGCCAGACTTGAAGGCTACTTTCTCCGACGTTTGCCTCAAGACGGAGTTAAGGTTAAATGATCTAAGGATCCAGGTAATTTTTTTTGGAAAAGCCAAGTATCGTTAACAAGTGTATCGTAGAAATCCACGGGATGCATATTACTTCCATGAACAAAAGAATGAAAGAATCAATCAAACGAAGACCTGGACTTTTTTGTGGAGGCTCTGAAAAGAGTCGTTTTAATGGCTCCAGAAAGAGCTGTTTTAAAATTTTTTGAACTTCACGTACGAGAAAGAATTAACTGTTTCTTTTATAAGTTTTTGATTTCACTAGGCAATCGATCGACGTCATAGAGTATGCGAGGTTTCAAAATAACTACAGTTTGAATCCCGACCTCTCGAACCCTCATTTTTTCGAACCACCCGTTAACTCGAAACGTAAGTCGTTTCCCTCTCCTCAGTCGAACACTGTAATTTAGTTACCCCAGATTTCTCGAAATATCCGATTTTTCGAACTAATTTTCGTTTCCTTTGGAGGTTCCAAAAATCGGGATTGAAGTGTAATTTTGGAATGAAAATACGTTCATTAGACGTCAGAAATGTGAACGTTTTTGTTTTTACTGTGGTTTGAGAGCGTTTGTACAACACATGCTTTCGGGCATTGTGTAACTTTTTCGGGCAATAAGGTCACCGCCCCCCCCCCAGGTCTAACGGTGCCCGTACGCCTATGTGGACGAACGATTCCTCTTTTAACACTTCATTTGGCATTCACGAACCAAAAGTTACGTAGATACGTTTACAGTAACCATGTTACTTTATTTAATATTCAATTTAGTTAGAGGACAGTTGACTCTTCTGCCAATAATCTTTCCCTGTAAGCTACGAAGTAAATCTCATGGTAGCTAGGGTTACTGTGAAATAAATTAAGGACACCATTTTGTTTATAATTCTTCTCTCAGCCTGGAGGAAATAAACTGTCGGTCCCTGCTAAAGTGTCGTTCAAACAAACATGGCACGCTGGAAATATGTAGTGCTTTGAAGCACTTGGACTATCGAAATTATCAATAGAATCAGTCACCTGTATAAAAAAGTTTCCGTTTTCCATTGTAAACTAAATCATGCAAGTCAAGGATCTACGGTAAGGCTGAAACTGCCACCTGAAAAAGTATGTTTGTTTGCGTCTTGATAAAAATAGAATTATATTACTATACCGTTGAAAAAACATTGTATAAGAATTTAGTATAATAATAGATCAGAGGCTTCCATTGCGAGATTCAGAAGATAATAATTTTTGACGCGGAATGTTGTATGATATGTCGCTGTGGTAAGATGTCTCACTCGCCATGCAGACTCGAAATCTACTTACAAGTGAAGAATTACCCATCCATACAACGTGCTGCTAAATGCAACTTCTCCGCGTGGAAAATGAGAAGAGTTTTGAACTCCGAAACATTGACAATAGCTCAGTCCGACTGAAAGAGTGACAGCCTGGAGCAAGAGCATCCGAGTGAGCGTTTATGGTATTATTTCGGGCAAACCATCCGAACACACATCGATCGTGACAGGCGTAACTTTTAGGAGGATACAGAACTCGAGAGGGACGTTATATAAGCGAATGTGATAATGATTTTAGGATTGGTTGTAAGTTGAGAATATATTAAGAACCGACGCTGACCGGAGATTTTGAGGCCTGTACCGAGGGATAATGCTGGAATTAAGCTATGGCTGTACATTTTGCTTCACGCCTGTCGAGATAAACTCGGTAAAAAACAAAAACTTGTAAACATCATTCGGAGCACTTCATCATTACATATTAATGACGCACTTCAACAAAATTTTTCATAGATCGCTGTTTCTCTTAATATTTAATGAATTATCATTGTTTATAAAGTTATTTTGTTTTGCTTAACAAACCAGCCATAACACTAGAAACAGCTCTTTGTCAAAATTACCAATAATGATGGAAAACTGAGCTAAATGATAATTTCTTGGCTAATTAAACCTATGGAACTGAAAAATATTCATTCACCTACGAGTAATAAATTGGCCCGGAAATGTTTTGCAGATGGACACCGCACAAACACATCGGTTTTCTAATTGAAAAGTTACAATTCGTGAACTCTTCTCGTATTATGGATGATATGGAATTATTTCGGGAAAACAATTATGAAACACAGCTCAGGACGACTACGGAAATTCAAGAGAACTCTTAATTCGAATGAGATCTCAGGGTGGAATAAAAATTACGATAACATTAAATACAAACTCTAATACCAACAGGAATAACCATGGCGGCGCATTTGACTTCACACCCGATTACGCGAACTGGCAAAAAGAAATTTATGAACATCACGTCAATATCAATAACACAATTGGTCGCAAATTAACGGTTCATCCCTTGATATTTAATGAATTTGCAAAGGCCTGAAAAACGGACATTTATGAACCATACCTCAATATCAATAACACATTTGAAATTGGCCGTATATTAACGGTACATTCCTTGATATTTAATGAATTTGCAAAGTCCTGAAAGACAGAAATTTATGAACCACACCTCAATAACAATAACACATTTTACCAAATTGGTTGCATATTAACAGAGCATTCCTTGACATTTAGCGAATTTGCAAAGGCCTTTTAATAAAAAAAAAACTCGCTTACTTTGTTTTATTTACTAACTAGCCGTAAAGCCCTGGCCAAACGGACCGGCGAGTAGTCGCAAGTGGACGCAAGTTGAACTTGCGTAGAGACTTGCGTTGTGTGGCCAAACGGACTCGCAAGTTTCCTCGCAAGAACACGCAAGTCGCAAAAAAGACATTTTAAGGCATGACTATCCTCTATTTCATTGGCTCATAATAGGTTAATGGACGTTACTCGATTTGCGTTGACTTGGGTTGGGTGGCCAAACGGTGAAAAACTTGCGCCGACTTGCGTACAAATTTGATCTCGACCAAAGTGAGCACAAGTCATCGCAAGTCAACGCAAATGCACACAAGCCCTGACCAAACGGAGTCACAAGTAGACCCAAGTTCTCAACTTGCGTCTACTTGCCGGTCCGTTTGGCCAGGGCTTAACACTAGACAGCACTTTGCATAAATTGCTAGTAATAACGAAACATTATAATATTCAACGATAATTATTGGCTTAAAATCTTAAAGCCTGAGAAATGTACTGTTTTATTTTTTATTGATGCATGATCATGCCTGCCGTTTCCTTCTATTGTGTTTTACTCTTGCTGTCTTCTCTGATAACAAGGCCCAGTTGTTCCTCAGGTTAGATTTTAGATCTTTACTGTGTGTTAGTAAAACGCGGACTTGGGGTCGGGTCGCGTTTTACTGACTCCCATCTTTAGTCGCTTGATAAAACTGTAATGTTTGAAGTCAGATGTTGTCTTCAGTACCCTTTAAAGTCAAGTTATATATGTGGCAAAGAATTTTGACTTTCTCTTCAAGAGAAGGTTTTGCTTGTTTTTTGCTTGTCTTAATTATGACGAGACTGTGACGTTGTACACTTCTCTGTTGCGTCAGCTCTCAGATTCCCTCGGCAATCTCTGTCAATCAGTCCTGTTTTTAAAGCGCGATACACTTACTGACATCCATCTTTAGTCGCTTGATAAAACTGTAATGTTTAAACACAGATGTTGCTGTGTTCAGTACCCTTTAAGGTCAAGTTATATATGTGGTAAAGAATTTTTTCTACATCAGTAAGAATGTTTTGCATTGTCTTAATTACGACGAGACCGCGACGCTGTACACTTGTCTGTTGAATCAGCTTTCAGAATCCCTTGGCGAGCTCTGTTAATTAGTCCTATTTTCGAAGCGCGATACGCTGTTAATCTGTTTATTTTTTCTGGTCTAAAGAAACCTGCACCAACCTAGCTGTGTTTCTTTTTGTATGTTTTCTACTATTAAAAGTGATCCACCGTTAGTGTGAGAGTAAAGTATTCTGTACTTAAAAAAATACGCGGAATAGAGTTGTAGGCTTTATTTCCGCCGCTTTCTCATGTCTGGTGTAGGTTCCTTCCCGAGAAGTGAGGAACTTCGGGAAAGGAGCGCGGCCGAACAGCGGCTGGTAATCGAGCCTAACTAGATTCTCGCTAGTTGCTTGAAAACAAATGTTCAGAGACAGGTGAAATGTTTTGCAATGCATTAATATATGATCACTAAAGAAGGATTCTTTTTTAGGAGGTTTGTTTCTTCTTTTAAAAAGCTCTTATCTTAACAAAAGTTCAAACGAAAAAAGCAATCTTACTTTGTACGCCGTGCCAGCAGAGTCTTTCGCAAGATAACCGATGTGTTGAGTACTGCTATTGCTGCAGTTTAGCTTACAAATGACTGAAAGTTGTAGTTCTTGAGATCTAGAGTAAACTGTCCAATCTAAAACTAAATAACCAGGAGGTCGACACTTTCATTCAAATGTTCGGCTTTCTTTTTTAGGATCAATACAAAGAGCAAACCATTACATATAATATACAGACCATCGTGTGTCAAAACATTTAGTATTTACGTTTGACAGAACCATGCGATTCATGTTTGGAGGCAAGGTGACTCACCTGCCGAAAAGCTCTCAGTGTTCTTACATTTAATGATCTTACATTTAAATTCTTACAGTCTTACAAAAGGAAGTCTTGTGTAAACGATAAGCGTTTTGCGCGGTCTAAAATTAAGGTGTTTGGATATCCTGGCAGACCAGTTAGCTATTTACAAGCACCACCGAGGAGTTGAACTAGGGTCCCCCGAGAAACAATTCCAGCTTAGTGGTCAGAGCGGGACTTGAACCCGCGACCTCCGGATTTCAAGTCCGGCGCCCTAACCACTCGGCCACGCTGCCTCCACTCCACTGCGTCCACTTAGCTGTCATGCTAATTTATTTTCTCACTTTCAATATCTATACATATGCTTTTCCGTTATTTATTCATTTGACAATGATGACATGAAGTCGTCGAAACGTCATGCTGTTTTATTTTCGTTAATTTTCTTCCTAAAATAATTAAGTTCCTTAAATTTTAGTACAAACTTAGATGATTTCTATTTTACCACTGTCGTGTATGTTCAGTCAAATTCAAAAACAAGGTGTTTTCTCTAATATACCTGGAAGCTTTACTTCGCTTATTAAACTTGTAACAAAGTTTCTGAATTGTCCTAAATGTTAATGATTTGTAGACTAACTACTCGAGTAATCTGCTGTCACGATAATTTTAAAACAGCACGCTTTTATGATTTATGGTCTGTAATTTTTGGGCCGCGTAAAACAACCAACGTGATGTGAGCTATTTTCACTTATTTGCTCATAGTAATGTACATATATTATTGTTCTCTTCCCAGGAACAAATGCTTTTCAACCACATGGCACCGCTTTCAGTCAGACTGTTAAACAGCGTCAGTTTTCAAAAGACGAGTTCCATTATCTGAATGCGACTCGAGTTAAATCATTCGGCGTGTACGACGTCTTTGATTGCATCTTTGAATGTCTCAGCAATCCTTTGTGCTTTTCTTTTAACTTCGCTGTCTCCAAAGGAAAAGATGAAAAACTTTGGTGCGATCTGCTGTCTTCTGATAAGTACAGAGACTTCAGAGACTACAATGAAAACATGACTTCGCATCATTTTTTCACTGTGGTAGGGTCTGGTTTCTGATATCTACGTTGTTTATTTACACCGATATTGCTACCATGCTCCAAACCATCAAATCAAGTTTCTTTTATAACCATGAATTATTTTTTTCTTATTTTAGTCACCCTGTTCTTCCTTGCCGTGTCAAAATGGAGGTACCTGTGTGACGAATTACAAGTATGACATCTTTGAATGCCATTGTGTCAAAGGATTCTTTGGTGAATATTGTGAGAAAGGTAGACTGTCAACTTTATTCAATTACATTTGTTTCATTTTAGCTGTTTTAAGGTGATCCCCTCCATACGATAGTTACGAACGTTGACATTGCTCCCCAATTGGTTGAACAACTACTCCCATATGATCGCTTCATTCGCTGCAGAATAAAAATACTGTCTGAGAGTACCTAACCTGCGAACAGAATACGTATTTCCAGTCGTCCCTCCGAAAAATAACACGATCGCTACGTTTGCTGGAGAGTTGTTTTCATATGGTCCGCACACAGTGATCAACTGGACTTTCTTCAGTGATCGTAGCGATCATTTGCCGGCTGATTTAGAATCCAACTATTTAAACATCAGCCGTTCTAATAATCAAATATCATATTTTTTTATGCTTGCAGCTGCGAAGTCATGCAAGGAACTGTACGACGTATACAAGTAAGGCAATAATTGTAAATGTTAGATATTTTAAAGAAGTTCTCATGATTACCCATTGGTTAAGAGTCCTTATTTTTAGTTCTCATTTTCCTTATTCCTATTCTATGTAATCGTATGAACACTACTAGTCGTACATCCGAAAATTCTCTCAAAATTGTACGAGCAATTGGTAAGGATTTTGAAAAATATCATGAGTCTAAAGAAAATCCTTCTGAATACTCCAGCTTTTATACGATTACTTATAATTTATTTATCATCTGTCGACTAAAAAAATTTCTAACTCGCGCGCGTTTATTTGCATGCCCTGCGGGGCAAATTAAAAATTTACTCGATAGCATGATTGGCCTGCTCTCAGCCAATCATGCACGATCAAATAATTTTCCAGTCAAGTAATACATATGTATGTAATCAAATGATTTCGAATGCAATTTGGAATAAATAAGCACGAGTACGTTTTTCAAAGATTACAAAAAATTGCACGAGCATTTGTAGTCTTTGAAAACTTTACGAGTGCTTATTTACTCCAAATTGCGCGAGAAAAATAATTTGATTACCCAGTGTTAACAATATACAAGTGACAACTTCTGTCACTCTTCAGTATTTTTCGTGACGAATGGAGACAACAAGCTACGTCAACTTTACTGGACGAAAATTTGATATGTAAATTCAAGCGTAAAAATTAAGTCACTCCCTCCAAGTCATGTATGAAACTGAGCAGTTTCTTTTTACCGTGAAAAGCAGTCTTTACTCACAGTTGAATTGAAGAACTTGACCATAAAGCAAAGGAACATTTCTCTGCGGTTTTGATGCGGCTATCTTGGCAAATGTTTTTCGAGTGGTTGAGAAACTGTGCTCAAGAAACTATTGAACCTGGCACAAGTTAATTGGACCAAAATACCGAGAAACGGAGCTAAAATCTACCAAGAAACGGAATTTCGTAGCTCTGATTAGGGCATTTTTTTAACTTCTTCTGCCTGACTTTAGCTTCTTCACTGGATGTTGTACAGGTTAGATTTGCCTCTTGAAGCGTTTACCGCGTTTTGTTAGGGAACGACCTTCCTAATGTCTAAGCCCGGCGTTTCGGTTCTTTCATAAAAGTAGAATGCTTGCACTTTTCGTCTTCGAAAGTAAGCTGTTGGACGTTCGTAGGACGTCTTGTTGGGTCCTTCTCCGCGTTTTATTTCGTGGTACTGAAGAATTTTAAAATTTCCTTTTTCAGCTGGTATTTTGTAATGCCGTCGTGATCGACGCCGGCATATTTCACTTCACTCAAGCTCAAGTTTATGCCCGTGCTTTTGACCTCGCGGCTTTTGTGTATATCTACTTCACTTTTACTAGTCTAGTCATTGTTGTTAAGCTTTGCACTTAGCTTCGTGATGAGGTAATTGCATTGAAATGTAGGTAAAGAGTTTCAATCTGCTTTTAATGTGTCCGCCATTTTGTTTGTCCGAGTTCAAAGTAGGAGCTGTCAATCATTTTCAATTTCACTTGTTTACACTCAATTTCAAAATGTTGCCACCTATCACGCAAATCAGGGATTTTGCATTTTTTTTTTTGCGACTTTCTCACGACGAATGCAATACGCGCCTCGTTGGCTATAATCATCTCATATCCAACAAGCGCGAGTGGAATAATTGTTTTATAAAAAACGCCCCCAAAATATAGAAAACTAGACTACAATAAAAACAAAAAGGGCCAAAAATCACGCATACGCTCGCCATTGTTGTAGATCATGGTATAATGGCTCATATACCATGATGGCTTAGCCAATGAAAACTCTCGAATTGCATTATCCAGTG
>JAHPZR010004679.1:5000-22478 GCA_019787425.1 Platygyra sinensis
TTAGCGGATGTAGCGAAGGTCTTACCAGAATCATACCAGAAATCAAGTGAGTTTTCAGTGAACAGAAAATGTGGACAGAATGTTGCTACAGACGACAGAAGAACATTTACTGATAAAGGCAAGGTGCGTCGTATTCAAAACTCTAGGAAACGACAACAAAGATGCCAAATAATAAAATTCAGGTCTCGTTACATGATGTTTGTCTTATCACTGTAATATTAACAGTCCTGAGTACCATGTGCGAAGACGATTCGGTAGTGAGCCCCAGCAGAATACCTGTAAAAAAAACTAGGAAAACCTTTCACATAAAAACGAAAAAGTAAAGAAATTGGTCTACAGGCATATCTACACGCAACACAGTCAATAGACTTGCGCGTAATGAAGTTTAAATTTAAATCCTGTGGTATTAAAACGATCAAAGGAGAAATAACCTATACATCGAGCTCCAGGAACATAAGCTCGATTTGATAGCTGCAAGCTTAAGAAACATTAGAATTCTCTAGACAGCCTGTAGCTTGCTCGAAGTAAGCCACGAAACGTAGGAGGACAAATATGATGACTGTGATAAGAATCTACCTGATGTACTTGCAAACCGAGTTTCTAATCATAGCCGGGTCCGGCGTCACAATATCCTGACGTACAATATAGAACTGCAGTAAGCAACACGTTCACGGTAAATCAGGGGCACCCAACGAGAATATAGTTCAAAACCACTAAACATAGCATTGTTGAAAGTATTTGGTATTTAAACGGTAGATATAGGCATATTTTTATCCCCTAAAAATTTTTCATCTGTTCGGATTTCTAGCTGAAAGTCTAGTGATCCGAAAATTACAGGGATCAAACTTACCTTTTCGAAAATTTCAGCCAGAAAAAAGGCTCCGAAATTATAGGTGACCTTTTTAGGGTAAAAATCCGTTAAAATAGGCAATTATACCATATTTTAGAGTTCGAAATTTTAGGAGAAGCAGGCAAGTAGGAAATTTTACAAAAAATGTTCCAAAAATCTAGATCTCAAATCGTCTTCCGAACAGATATATTTCCGAAATTGTCGTTGGGTGCCACTGGTAAATGTCATATTTTGTCCCTGAAAAGCAAATACTTGGAGACTAATTAAACAATTTTGCAATAGAAATGAGCCCAAACAATACACTAACGCATGGCAAATTATAGAGGTGTCAAATTCAACGAAGCAACACGCAGTAACAGCGCGCAGAAATCATGCAGACCTATGACCTCTTAAAATTTGCCTTAGCACGATCTAACGGCTCTAGCTTTCACGTAAACCCCACTCTCTTCCTCAGAATTTCCATTTTTTGACCACTAAAATACTGTAACCCCCCAACCCCCCCGGAATTTCCACTCCCCCCCCCCGGAATTTCCACTACTATTTTGTGCACTCCCCATACCCTCTGGAAAAATAGTTTTGACCAGAAAGTGTGTTAAAGTAAAAGGAAACACTCCAAACATTTAGCCATTTGCATTGCACATAACTACTAATATTCTCAATTGATTGTAACATCTATATCTGAAGATACTTGCAAAGAACTGAGCATTCAGCACTTTAGTGAAACATGCTTTTAACATGCTGTTAACTTGTCAAATTACCTTCTTACATAAACTCCCTTTGTAAATGTGGTACAATTTCCATTGAAGGGCTGAAAATCAGTGTGGATGAAATTGACACCATACTTTTACTGCGAACACAATTGCCAACAGACTCGGAACAAAAGCCAATTTTGCAGCAAAATTACATACAAATAGGCAGAGATACACAGGGATAAGCAATTCTCAAGTTTTCGAAATTGTAACTTTTCTACCTTTATAAAGAAGCTAATTTTCATGAATGAAATCGACTGGGACTTCGAAGAGGAAGACCAATGCAAAAACAAACTAGGCTAGTCTCCAGTGCTTTTTGGTCCAGAAGATGACTTCATGCTGGACTGGTAACAAGTAATATGGCAGCCATTTCCACGCAATGGCATGTTCTTCGCATTTGTTAGCTTCCAAAGTGCTTTTTGAAGAAAGAAAATGCGTTTCAAATATAATATGAGTCAAATACAAGTATTCAAGCCACTATTTTTCATGTGAAAGTTCTACTTAATAGGTAAGAAAGGATTTTTTGAACAGCTTGATCGACACTCAGATCCATATTAAATGAGAGGACCTCTGGAATCCCTCTGGAAACTAACTCCATCATGATCACACAATCTCTCTCCTCTCTGGAATTTCCTGGGTCTTTGACCCCCCCTACCCTTCGGAATTTCCAATTCCCTCTGTGGTGGGGGTATGGATATTTTCTGGAACCACACATTGTGAACAATCCTACAGTAGTCCATAGGTAATTATTAACAGCGGAGCTCCGGCGGCTCAAAGGGCCGCCAAGCGGAGCCCCATTGCCTGATTTCATACCATGAGGGACTACAGTACCGCTCAGAACTAAACGAACATCGAACGCGCGTTCTTAACGCGAAGGGTTAAACGCGCGCACGCGTTTTGCTGCGTTAGACTGCGTTTCAACTTCGCGTTATAACGCGTTGAAGTAAACGCATTAGTATGTATGAGCTTGGTTATTGTTTGCTTCTTTTGTTACTGTGTGAAAGGAAGTTAACGATCTTTCCTTAAGGTAACATTCGGCATGAACATGATTTGTTTTCAAGGAGCAGACAAGTTTTAATTCTTTCGTACCGGCTGAATATAGCGACGGTTACTTTCAGACCATTTTGTTTTGTTTGTTTGGATTCATTCAACTTACGAATAAAATGATTTGCATTTCGAAAAATCAACAGATAAAAATAACGGGTTTTCAATTGACGCCGTGAAAAAACCAACAGACAACATCGTGAGATTTATATTCTTTTCAAGATCTGATCGCTATCGCGTCTAGACACCTGGCAGCCGTGAAGTATTTTCAAAAACTTACATATCCAGCAGTCTTTGATATTTTTTTAGAAATGTAGACGTAATGCGATTCGAAAAATTATGTTCGTTCGCAAGATGACGAAATATTCGAGCGTGGGCATACTATAAAATCGGCACGTGCTTGACACTAAGAAAAATATATGCGTACATCGGCTGTTTAAGATATTTATCGAACTGCGGCAAACAGCGTCATTCAAACCTGATGAGAAGATTCGAGGTTTCTTTAGAATAGCCAAGCGATTCTAAAAGTTATTTTGGATTTGTAGTAGAAGAATTTTCCAAGGTTGTTCATACCATAAAATCGCAAGGGTCTTTATCCGACTGCCGGTCACGTCCTCAAAAAAAACTATTAAAATGCCCGGCAGTCAAAATTGTCGGGTGTATGTAAAACGCAGAACCACCCGGAACCTGCCGGAACCACCCGGAACCTGCCGGAAACCAGCCGGAACCGCTGCCGCGGAAAACCACCCCGGAACTTACCCGGAACCACCCGGAACCTACCCGGCACCTACCGGTTTACCCGGCGCCCTGATAGACCGACCTAAGGCAAAATCCTTCTCATGTCATTTAAAAGTTTGCCTTGTGAAAATGTAACTCTGTTCTCAAACCCCTCATGGCATTCATTAACTCGACAAAAATTTCGCTGTATCGGATGGAAGTAATCACATAGAGAAGTGCTAGGAAATATGCAAATCGCGACAAAATGAACAACAGATTGAAAGCCAGACGACTGCAATTAACCCGGCGCCTGATAAGCGACATGACTGGAGAAAGTCCTGTAAATTACGCAAGGAGGAAAAAACCTACTTATACCTTCTAAGGTAATCACCAAAGAATTTACGTTTAACACTTATTTGATATGGCGATCAGTTTCATTCACTTCAAGCAATAAAAGCAGCCCGTTGAATGAAAACAAGACGATCCAAGATCGTAAGTCGGGCTACTGGAAGATAGGCTGCAACTAGTTTTTGACCAGTTACTTGTTTGTCCAAGGTCCCCGCTTGTAGGCGTGGCGTAATTTTTTTTCGTCCCGTAAGGCTATTCCCCGTTTTCGATCGTTTAGCGTCGTTCGACCGACCCAGGTTTTCGCGTTTTCCCACAGGCGGCCCAAGCGCGAGATGAGAGGAAATAATTTTAATTTTAATTATTACAAACCCTTGTAAATCGCATCTTTGTAACACAACACCGCTCGAAGTTCGCGTACGTTTCATTTTATATATTTAAAAATATATAAAATGAAACGTACGCGAACTTCGAGCGGTGTTGTGTTACAAAGATGCGATTTACAAGGGTTTGTATGGGAACTTTACGGGTTTGCTTTAAATACCGGAAAAATGTAATGTTGTGTAATAAAACTGACTTACCTTGCTTTCCTTTCATATTCTTTGTTGTTTCACGGTGTTTGAGGCCGTTTTGAAGCGTTTTCAGCGAGTTAGCACTGGTGTTTGTTTCCACTAGAAAAAAACACGTGTTTTTTTCTAAGGGAAACAAACACCAGTGCTAACTCGCTGAAAACGCTTCAAAACGGCCTCACACACCGTGAAACAACAAAGAATATGAAAGGAAAGCAAGGTAAGTCAGTTTTATTCACACAACATTACATTTTTCCGGTATTTAAAGCAAACCCGTAAAGTTCCCATACAAACCCTTGTAAATCGCATCTTTGTAACACAACACCGCTCGAAGGCAAGAGTCACGTTCGCGTACGTTTCATTTATATTTAATTATTTCCTCTCATCTCGCGCTTGGGCCGCCTGTGGTTTTCCAAAAAAAAATTATGAAGAAGGTAATTACACATAATTTCAAAACATTGTCATTTTACTCTGCAATACAGTCAATGAACAAAAAACTTTACACTCTAGAAAGGGCCAACGGACAAATCAAAAGTACCGGAACCTGGTAGGTTCTGATCAGCAAATTTAAAGGCTTGAAGAAACTGAACACAGAAAGGCTGACCGTACGGTTGGGGTTAACTGTTTTGTACTTTCCAATATTTCGTCAGGCACGGCCTGACTTCTTACAGTCAATACAGTCAATGTTTTGTCATCTTTTTTCCGCTGTTCACGTTTGAGTTTAACCACGTCTTGTCATTTCCAGGCTCCGCATGTTATTTTCCTGAGGTAAATAAAATAGACAGGCCAAGCACGACTCCTACGGTTCGTGCCATTTGTACACTAGGTTTGCCGTTTATATTTCGGTCGTTCGACCTTTTTGCCGCTTCACTCCTGTTTATGAAGGGCATTTCGTATTGTGTTACACGTCAGAGGTCTGCATGATTTCTGCGCGCTGTTATCTGCGTATCGCTTCGTTGAATTTGACACCTCTATAATTTGCCATGCGTTAGTGTATTGTATGGGCTCATTTCTATTGCAAGATTTGTTTTCTAAGTCTCCAAGTATTTACTTTAAAGGGACAAAATATGACATTACTGTGAACGTGTTTCTTACTCGCATACTATATTGTGACGCCGGACTCGGCTACAGCAGGTAGATTCTTATCACAGGTAAATAAAAATATAGACGGGCCAAACACGACTCTTACGGTTCGTGCTATTTGTACCCCGGGATTTGTACACTAGATTTGCCGTTTATTTTTCGGTCATTCGAGCTTTTTGATCACTTCACTCTTGTTTATGAGGGCATTTCGTATTGTGTTATTATGAGAAAGCTAGAGCCGTTAGATCGTGCTAAGGCAAATTTTAAGAGGTCATAGGTCTGCATGATTTCTGCGCGCTGTTACTGCGTGTTGCTTCGTTGAATTTGACACCTCTATAATTTGCCATGCGTTAGTGTATTGTTTGGGCTCATTTCTATTGCAAAATTTGTTTAATTAGTCTCCAAGTATTTGCTTTTCAGGGACAAAATATGACATTTACCCAGGGGCACCCAACGACAATTTTCGGAAATATATCTGTTCGGAAGACGATTTGAGATCTAGAATTTTTGGAACATTTTTTGTAAAATTTCTACTTGCCTGCTTCTCCTAAATTTTCGAACATCTAAAATATGGTATAATTGCCTATTTTTAACGGATTTTTACCCTAAAAAGGTCACCTATAATTTTCGGGAGCCTTTTTTCTGGCTGAAATTTTCGAAAAGGTAAGTTTTGATCCCTGTAATTTTCGGATCACTAGACTTTCAGCTAGGAAATCCGAACAGATGAAAAATTTTTAGGGGATAAAAATATGCCTATATCTACCGTTTAAATACCAAAATACTTTCAACAATGCTATGTTTTAGTGGTTTTAAACTATATTCTCGTTGGGTGCCCCTGATTTACCGTGAACGTGTTGCTTACTCGCATTCTATATTGTACGTCAGGATATTGTGACGCCGGACCCGGCTATGATTAGAACTCGGTTTGCAAGTACATCAGGTAGATTCTTATCACAGGTATCATTTTATTGTCCTCCTACGTTTCGTGGCTTTACTTCGAGCAAGCTATAGGCTTGTCTAGAGAAATTCTAATGTTTCTTGCAGCTATCAAATCGAGCGTATGTTCCTGGAGCTCGATGTATAGGTTTATTTCTCCTTTGATCGTTTTAGTACCACAGGATTTAAATTTAAACTCATTACGCGCAAGTCTATTGACTGTGTTGCGTGTTGTATATGCCTGTAGACCAATTTCTTTAATTTTTTTGTTTTTATGTGAAAGCTTTCCTAGTTTTTTTTTACAGGTATTCTGCTGGGCTCACTACCGAATCGTCTTCGCACATGGTACTCAGGACTGTTAATATTACAGTGATAAACAAACATCATGTAACGAGACCTGAATTTTATTATTTGGCATCTTTGTTGTCGTTTCCTAGAGTTTGAATACGACGCACCTTGCCTTTATCAGTAAATGTTCTTCTGTCGTCTGTAGCAACATTCTGTCCACATTTTCTGTTCACTGAAAACTCACTTGATTTCTGGTATGATTCTGGTAAGACCTTCGCTACATCCGCTAAATCTTTGATTCTTTTGCTATTTTGAGTTCGCGGAACGACCCGTTTCGAAATATATGCTCATTACACACGCCATCTTCTTGAGTGGATCTACCGCGACTGGCGTGTGGGTCTGTATGTTTGAGCGTAGAAAAGATTACAATATTTGCTAAGACATTCGACGTATCTGCCATCGACTTCGACATCGTGGAAAGAAGGCTGAGCCTTTTTGAAGGGTCTGCGGTATTCCCCATTGCACGTGACTGAGTTTTGTGGAGAAATGCAGGGTAAATTTAAAGTCGGCCTCGCCCGACTAATAATGATGGCCACTGCACAGCGATATTTGATACCATGATGTTTCTTTCTCCACGGGAGTCAAACTTGAAGCAACGTTGTGTGAATTAAAAACAAATATCGTGTCAAGTTTTTTGAACAACCGTGACCGAATTCCCACAGAAAGCGTCGTCGAAATGGTTTGAGCGTATTTGATGCTTGTTTGGAATACAACGCAACTGTAAAAATTATTTTGGATTTGTGGTGGACAAATTCCCCCGAACATCGCCACGTTCACGATTCTTGCGTGATCCGCCGGTCACGGTCTCAAGAAGACAAATTGCCCAGCATTCAAAAAGGTCGGATACACCCTGTAATTCCTGCGATTCCTCTACTGCAAATCCAACATATTGCGTACAATTGCTTTGCATTTTCGAACAAACATCAAATACTCTCAATACGTTTCGTGGAGACTCTCTGTGGAAATTCGGTGGACAATTTGGGTGTATGTAAACGCGGAAACCCACCCGGAACCACCCGGAACCTGCGGAACCACCCGGAACCTACCCGGAACCCCCGAAACCTTGCCGGAATCCCCCGGAACCTTGACAGAAAACCAAAAATAATAAAAATTAAATAAAAGTAATAAAGAAACATCATAAATATTCTTGTTTTTCGGCCATTTCAACTTCAACAAAAAGAGAAAACAAACAGCGGTTACAAACAATAAAGAAACAAAATGAAAATAATAAAACTAAAAAAAGAGATAAAATTAAGTAGTTTTCATCTCAAAAAGAACAGGAAGGCACGTGACTAACGGAGTGTTTGCCATGCCAAAGGTCAAAGTGCAAAGGGTCTAAAAGTACTTACGAGTGACCACGAGTGACCACAAGTGACCACGGGTGACCACGAAGGAGATATAATCAAAATATCTCTGTTCTGTTATTATAACGTCATTACAGACTTATTTTCACATTATTTCATCAAATAATATTACTTTCTCACGAAAACTGTTATTTACTGTACAAACACCTAGCGGGTGATTTGGAATATCTTCCGAAAAAACCGATAGTTTTTATTGAAAACGTGGGTCTCCCCGATTTCCTCCCCCCCCCCCCCCCCTTCCTCGTCTCTCTCTCTTTCTCTTGGAGATTGTGAACTATACATAGCAGATTGCATATGGAATAAAAAGAAACCCAAAATACTAGACATAAGTTTAAACGGCAAAACGATTATAATTATATAACTATTTTGTTGGGCTCTAATTTAACAACCCAATTAATGATGTCAGCGATCAACCCTTAGCTTTGGAAAATTCCATTCAACTTCTAAATGTGCTGCCGGCGAAGTGTCTGGACAAGTAAAATTAATTCATTGAGTTTTGTGTCCCGCCATTTTCTTAGCTTATATATCCTTTGGATCGGGAACAATTCGAATGAATTTTTTTATCATCACTATTATTTTTTATTGCACCTAATCTCCCAGTATGATTCTAAAAATAGTACACAACATTAACTGTGGGAACTTGGCAGCCAGACACCACGGGGGCATTTTTGGCTTTTTCGCGTGCTTAAGAATGGGTTCCTGCGTTTCTTGCCAAGTTCAGTCATGGCTGACTTAAACAAGAAGCGTAAAGGTATTTCCCTCAAAATGGAAACTTTTGGAAAGAAGAAAGATCGAAGAGAAGTGATCGTCGTAAGCGACGACGACGATGAAGTTAGCGTGGCGAAAGGAGGCAGTTGTGTACGGAAATTGTTGCAGTCTCAGCAGTCAGACGACGAAAATCTCACTGAAGAATCAACAACTGCAGCAGTGAAAAACAAAGAAAGTGATTATGAAAATTATTAAGCATTTAACAAGCCACAAATGGGGGGGGGGGGTATGCAGATTGGATCTCGGGGGAGGGGATGCAATGGCTGTTCTATTTTATAAAAAATAACCGCAGTTGTGGGAAATATCCCTTTTCAGAAAGGAATCGGCAGCCTGCGATGGCAATTCGAGGCAAAGATTTTCACAATTAATTACACCAATCGCGTTGGGCGTGTCTTTTAAGTCTTTTTCTAAATACTTTCGTTCACGTATGTTAAAACTAATTTATATTTTTTGGCCACGTTCTTACAGTAAACAGTCATTGTTATGCCCGTTGCTAGGTGAAAAAACTTGTACCACTGTGTACTTTTCTTAACTTTCACACTCATCTGGAAGAAAATTCGACAGAATCGTTTCAAAATGTTCTTGACAAGTCCTCAATGGTTTCAGTCTTGTATTTCCAAGAAATTTAATTTTTCATGTAATATTTTAGGGTACCATACCCCCTTAATGAATTACACACTTTGTCCGTAATGACGCCATAGTAACAAAACGAAGATATTTTGATTTAATCTCACTCGCGATCACTCTTGGTTACTCGTGGTCACTCGTGGTGCCTCGTGGTCAATCGTGGTCACTCGTGGTCATTCGTGGTCACTCCGTGGTCACTCGTAAGTACTTTTAGACCCTATCAGTATGTGCAAGTCAGCGAGAGAGCTTCCAGATTTTTCCAATTCGACCATGAGTGAGGCGAAAGAGACTATCATCAGAGAAGATGAATCTGAAGGTGACGAAACTGAAGAACTATATCAGTCAGCTTTCACCAAAACCGAAGAAACTTGTCCTTTTGCCAGGTAACAACATTTTCTTCTGCAGAAATTTCACTGTCTCTTAAGTTCCGAACTAAACCAAGTCACTCAGGAACTTATTTTCCAAGGTGGGTCGCTTCAATCAAATAATAGTAAAACTCCCTTATGTTTACATATGAGACGAGGCCGGTTGAATTGGGTCAGGTTGTGTATGTGCATATTGTACTAAAACCAGAAACAACGAAACGAAATGGCCGAAACGAAACTACCGAAACGAGCAAAATAGTAAGTAAATAAATGCCGGAAAAAGTTTATAAAACACGGCCATGATCTCTTTCCGGTTAATATGGCAGCCTCTCGCACCCAGATCTACGTGTGTGACATCGTGACATCACAAATTCGCACCGGGCCTGTAAAGATGGATGAGCACAAGCACGACGAGCATGGAGACACTGCGAAAAAGCTGGATATTTTTCACAGTTTGAATGGTAATCTAGCTAAAACAAGAAATGAAATCCAATTTTGTTTACTTGCCAATCAATCAAATGTTGCGAAACGCCTCCCCAGCAAGACAACTTGATTTAGGAGACGTTGTTAAATTTCTTAAATGCATCACAGTACCGCTCAGAACTAAGCGAACCTAAAACGCGTGTACTCAACGAACTCCTAACGCGTTAAAATTGCCAACGTGTTATCACCAACGCAAAAGGGCCACGCGTTTTTGCCAACGCGTTAGGCTTTGTTATTCATAACCAATATTCCTTTTGTGATGCTTTGTTATGGCGAACAAAGCACGACTTGCAGTTCAAAACAAATGCATGATTTGTAAATCCATGCAAAAGCGAAATTCAAATAAAAACACAGAGAATTACAAGCGCAGTGAAAAATTTGACCTTTCGAAGAACCGCTTTCTAAAGCTACCACTGAAATAAGGCGCCTAATGATGTTGCAGCATTACGCGGCACAAGTTTTAATCTTCGAATTATTGTTGGTTCACCACGTTGATTATTCTGCTTGCCGCAGAAAGACAAAACCGTCTTCTGCCGTAACTTGAAAAACATCTCTGCCTTGTGAAAACGTAATTCTGTTCTCAAACCCATTGTGGCACATCGTAGTCAGCAAAAATTTCGCCGTATCGGATGGCAGTAATGATAAGGGATATGCAAATCGTGACAAAATTAACAACAGATCGAAAGCTAGACGATTTCACTTTTAACCGGTTAACCCGGCGCCTGATAACCGACCTAGGAAAAATCCTTCTCGTGTCATTTAAAGTTGCCTTGTGAAAATGTAACTCTGTTCTCAAACCCATCATGGCATTCATACTCGACAAAAATTTCGCTGTATCGGATGGAAGTAATCACATAGAGAAGTGCTAGTAAATATGCAAATCGCGACAAAATGAACAACAGATTGAAAGCCAGACGACTGCAATTAACCCGGTGCCTGATAAGCGACATGACTGGAGAAAGTCTGTAAATTACGCAAGGAGGAAAAAACCTACTTATACCTTCTAAGGTAAATCACCAAAGAATTTAAGTTAACGCTTATTGAATGGCGATCAGTTTCATTCACTTCAAGCAATAAAAGCAGCCCGTTGAATGAAAATAATGATGGCCACTGCACAGCGATATTTGATACCATGATGTTTCCTTTCTCCGCGGGAGTCAAGCTTGAAGCAACGTTGTGTGAATTAAAACAAATATCGTGTCAAGTTTTTTGAACAACCGTGACCGAATTCCCACAGAAAGCGTCGTCGAAATGTTTTGAGCGTATTTGATGCTTGTTTGGAACACAACGCAACTGTAAAAATTATTTTGGATTTGTGGTGGACAAATTCCCCGAACATCGCCACGTTCACGATTCTTGCGTGATCCGCCGGTCACGGTCTCAAGAAGACAAATTGCCCAGCATTCAAAAAGGTCGGATACACCTGTAATTCCTGCGAATTCCTCTACTGCAAATCCAAAATATTGCGTACAATTGCTTTGCATTTCCGAACAAACATCAAATGCTCTCAATACGTTTCGTGGAGACTTTCTGTGGAAATTCGGTGGATAATTTTGACTGCCGGGCATTTTAATAGTTTTTTTTGAGGACGTGACCGGCAGTCGGATAAAGACCCTTGCGATTTTATGGTATGAACAACCTGGGAAAATTATTCTACTACAAATCCAAAATAACTGTTAGAATCGCTTGGCTATTCTAAAGAAACCTCGAATCTTCTCATCAGGTTTGAATGACGCTGTTTGCCGCAGTTCGATAAATATCTTAAACAGCAGATGTACGCATATATTTTTCTTAGTGTCAAGCACGTGCCGATTTTATAGTATGCCCACGCTTGAATATTTCGTCAGCTTGCGAACGAACAAAATTTTTCGAATCGCATTACGTCTACATTTTTTTTAAAAAAATTATCAAAGACTGCTGGATAAGTAAGTTTTTGAAAACACTTCCCGGCTGCCAGGTGTCTAGACGCGATAGCGATCAGATCTTGAAAAGAATATAAATCTCACGATGTTGTCTGTTGGTTTTTTTCACGGCGTCAATTGATTTTTCGAAATGCAAATCATTATATTAAAGTAAGTTGAATGAATCCAAACAAACAAAACAAAATGGTCTGAAAGTAACCGTCGCTATATTCAGCCGGTACGAAAGAATTAAAACTTGTCTGCTCCTTGAAAACAAATCATGTTCATGCCGAATGTTACCTTAAGGAAAGATCGTTAACTTCCTTTCACACAGTAACAAAAGAAGCCAACAATAACCAAGCTCATACATACTAATGCATTTACTTCAACGCGTTATAACGCGAAGTTGAAACGCAGTCTAACGCAGCAAAACGCGTGCGCGCGTTTAACCCTTCGCGTTAAGAACGCGCGTTCGATGTTCGTTTAGTTCCGAGCGGTACTGTAGCTTAAACATATTCAAAACCTAGAGATATTATATGAGTTCGATATACGTTTCACACCAAAGAGCGAAGTCCAATTTGTCATGTTTTACTAGCTGTGCGAAACACGCATCGACGGGCGCTCTTACTCATCGACAACAGACAAATTATTGCATTTTTACACAAACAAAACTAAGCAGCATCTGCGGACATAAACCTATTGCGTTAATAAACCACGAAATAGCTCAGAAACAGTCGTTTTATAACGATCTATTCACAGAGTCTAGAAAAATCACATTTAGAATGTAGAAAACCACTGAAGAGTGACATTTTATTTCTTAACTTAAATTCAGACATGTCTGATTTTTACGTCTCATGGAAAAATGCACAATTACGATGTTTTTTGGCCCTAAATGCATTTAGGACCCGAGAGTGTGAGTATCTGAGTTAAGAAAGGCATTTCTTAGAGCTTTTACCCGGCTTTTCCGTATTTTTTAATGATTTTGGACCCGCCGGGTAAGGTGTTGATCTCACATAATATGGAAACTTTTGTATGTGATGGCAGTGACAATGGAGTCGCTTAATTAATTTGGATACGTAACGAACTGTTAACATTAATGTACATTTCCTCAGATACTTCAATATTTAAACGACAAATCTGGTATTTAAGCCAATCTTAGTGATCACCTTAACAGTTATTACAGCTTGTTTCAGTGAGTACAAATATAGTGAGGCGCTATACTCTTCGGGTAGTGACGTCAGCGTTCACTGGTCATCGCGCAGTACTCAGCGGCGAAGAAAGACAGTGTTAATTCAATTTCCTCAAAGTATGGACTAAGAATGCCAGCCAAAATATACTTTCAACACGACAGTTATGGTCCTTTTTGGAAATAAGTTAACAAAAGTCATGTCACAACACGCTGGCAGTGAATGCAACGGTTCTCACTTAATCCAGTGTAGAAGAGTTAACTTTGAAACAATTCTTAACAATGAAAAATGAGAACCGTGTTTGCAGAGCTCAAAATTAAGTTTTTCCCAGCAATAAAGGTGTGGAAGATCGATTGCCAAATACAGTTGACTTCAACACGTCTTAAATGTGAGCTTTTGGAAATAGCTAGGCAGATTTTAAGGTTTTAAAGTGAGTACCGTGGCTGAGAACCGTTGAGTTATGCAAATAAAAAGGGACCAACTCATTGCGCATGACATCAAAAAATGTCACACAATGTCATGTCGTAAACAGATAAAGGGAAATGACTCCCAATGGCTGGAAACAACTTCCAAATGCTTGGTTCGGTACCTTTTGGGTGAAAGTAGTGTTTGCGATGTACGCTCACTGCTTGCATGCATCACATATTCATGCTACAGTTGACTTCGAGATTTGACATTTCCGCGCGATTTCCAGGGGTGAAGACCTTGTGTTTTTCTTAAAAACCAGGGCTTTTGTTCGCTGTTCGACAGAAAATCCTGTCTTTACACCATGATCTATAATGCCCGTTGCTGCTTTTAGCGTCAACCATGTTTGTCCCTTCAAATACCGCACGCGCCATTCTGAGATAGAACACTGAAAATTCCGATTTACACCTCGCGTGGAGAAAAATTAAAACAGAAAACAAAATGCGTTAATAAGTAATGGTAATAGGACTGAGTGGAGTCCAATTCGGTCTGTAATCATACGAGTGATAACAAAATCGGACGACCGCGCAGCGGGAGTCCGATTTGTTTATCACGAGTATGATTACAGACAGAATTGGACGACACGAAGTCTTATTACCAATTAATCATAAAAATTACAATTTCCGAGAAAAGAAGAATAGCAAAGTTATGAAATAAAGGGAAAATTTGCATTTAATGTCGCTCTGAAATCGACAACAGTCAAAATGGATTTGCTGGTTGCCAAGTGACGAGCGAAAAAAAAGTCTTATGTCAGTCAAAAACGCAACCATGCATGAAAACCGCTCAACTGCGCAGAACTTTGCGGAATTTGGTTAAAATCACGAACTCTTGCCAGGGCAGTTTTTCCAGCAAGATTCAAGGTTTTTAAGCTGAGTCAATAGACAGCTCACTTCAAGTTGTAAACATCAGAGCCAGTGTCAATTATGATTCTTCGTTTCCTTGGCTTTTTGGGATGGGGATTTTCTTAAGTTGCTGGTGTTTTTAAAACACACTGAACTGTTTATTGAAAATTTAAAATGGCGCCGAGAGATTTTTGTAGCCATGCTGTATTTGGACGACGGCAACGGGCATACCGGTGAATTCTGCCACATTCGCTAATGAAGAAACTTGCTTTGAACTGATTGGAACTGCTGGTCGAACATTCTCCTACAGCTGGTGGATTTGCTGAAGCTGCAGGCACCGAACTGTGCAAAGGGAATGTCGAAGAAATCGCAGATATCGAGCTGGATTGTACAGGCACGTATCCGCTAGCAATGAGAAACAATTCTCGTCCTTCACTGACAGTTAAATGCATTAATGTTTTTGGCTTTACAACGTTCTACCTATGCTGCCATCCATGATTTAGTTGCTCGAGCGATGTTTTTGGAGGCTGTGGTTTTACTATTATTTATTTCTGAAATTTCTCCGTCCGATACAAGGGGAAAACTTGGCTTGGTCTACTGTCATTGTTCCTGTATTTTGATTTTGTTGAACAAAATGAGGATTTTCGAGGGAGGAAATACTAGCGTACTGTGCAGTGGTATTACAGCCGGGTGGATGTTTACCTCCGTTTGCCGCGGTTGTTGCGAAGCGATAAACAATGCTGTGGATGGCTGAACTTCATCTGAACATGTTAACATATCCACAAAGGAACTTGTCTGGATAGTTCGCATAAACATTTGTGCCATAGGATAAAATAAATCACTTCTGTCTTCTAAAACATAATCATTGTTCAAGGGGACAGAATTCTCCATTTTGAAGAAAGCCCCAATTTAGGAGTTTGTACACTTGTTTCTATGGTGATTGAAACCAAGGTTGTGATTGGTTGATTTAAACCACAACTTTAAATGTGATTGGTTAATTTTAACTACATCTTTGAATGTGATTGGCTTATTGAACTGTCCGATAACAAACTGTCCGATAACAAGGTGTCTGATAACAAACTGTCCGATAACAGCTTGACAAGTGAATTAGTGGGAAATAGGAGTTTTTTAAACCAATCACAATCGAGGAAATTGTTATTTTTATGATTAACCACGAAATTGCTCAGAAACAGTCATTGTATAACGATCTATTCACAGAGTCTAGAAAAAACACATTTAGAATGTAGAAAACCGCTGAAAAGTGACATTTTATTTCTTAACTTAAACTCAGACAACCATAGACAAAAGTCTTGGGACAAATTTACATTTGTGGCGCTTTCACATGCACCAAACAAACAGTCAGGCGCGAATTCACTTACACTTGTTTACGCCCTACCCCCCCCCCCCCCCCTACAATGTTGGACAAGTGTACACGCTCTATTTCTCTAGATTTTTAACATTGTATGTGGGGTGGGGGGGGGGGGACAACGTATTTTAAAACGGAAAACAGTGCTTTTTTTTTAAATTCCATTTTAAAAGCACAGAAAATCAATGCAATTACGCAAGTGTCCCAAGGATTTTTGTCCACGATTGTAGTTCTTTTTCTTGTATGTTATGAAAAATCTGTTAATCTTCTTCATATTTGAAATTTAGATTGGAGTAATGTGAAATTGTCGTAAAAGGAGAAGCGGAACTCAACTATCAGCGATAAAACGCAGGACATACCTAAATTCGGCACCGTCTTCACTCAGAGAGCGGAAATACTTAAGCAAAATTCCAACAGCCATGAAGGCGTTGAGTTGTGGGCCAAAAGGATCCAAAAGCATAAACGATTTCGAGAATTTCGGACGCCATTTTCCCTGCGCGACATCCGTTAAAATCCTCTTAGCAATGTACGCCCGTGTGCCACAGGCGATGGCGCAATATGTTCTAAAAATAGAAAAATTGTCCCATATCATGGGGCCAACCCCAATACCAGAAATGGCGCGCGCTTACGGTCTCCGTCCCCGATTATGGCTCCTGGTTTTACTTATATTTGACGCATTGGTTTGGATTCCGTCACAGTTTGGAGAAATAACGGCTGTCACGCGACAACATTTCCAAAATTTTCTCCTCCGCATATGGTAAATCCGAGCTATTTTTCATTTCTGCGTATCTTTCATCTTCCTTTTTCTTTTTAATCCTATATAATTCTATTTAGGATGGATCTGAGTGGCTAGCAAGGTTTAAAAGTGGCGTTTACCATGCTGTCCATGGCCGTATTGGCCATAGAGAAGTGTTTCGCCGAAGTGGAAACATAAAGGATAAATAAGGTAACTTTTGAACGCTTTGTACAAGGTCAATATACTTTGGCCAAAAAATGTTTTTCCAGGAACGTCATGTATGTCCCTCCAATGTCTGATTCAGCACTGTGAATGCTTTCAACAGCGTTGGACTTTTGAGAAATAATTATTTTAAAATCAGCTCCAACGCTCCATCTAATTAAGTATGCATATTTAAAACCCTATTTTGTTATTCGCTTCGGCAGTTTTTCGATGTTTATCGAATGATATTGCATTAAGAGTCTTTTTTCTTCACCTATGTGTAGTTCTCTCATTATTTTGCGTTGCGATAATGATTTCTGAACCGTTTTTTGCGAGGGCTTATTTTCGGCCTGATTTTGCTGCTATCAGACGGAAAAAGTTTGCGACTCGATATATTTGGTTTAAAGAGAACCCGAAACAAAAGAAATTCATTTTGAAATAGTATTCGGTAACCTCTAATTGGGAGATAAAAATCGGCCGATTTTATTTTTTAGCCGGAAATCATCGGTCGTTTCTTAGAGGCAGGGCCTCT
>JAHPZR010004680.1:5000-25000 GCA_019787425.1 Platygyra sinensis
TTCAAGCCTTTCGGCACTTTCCGAGAAACGACTTTCAAGCAGGTTAGAAATTCGAGTCTTGGCACTTTGTGATAATCAGTCATTATTCATGCTGGGGAATGACACGACTTCTGTTTTACGGCTTCGGAGAAGCACGTATAATTTTCCTGCCCAGCTCTGAAAATGATTTCCAGTGCTAACAGTGCGGCAGTTCAACTGAACAAACTGATTTTTTTTTTTCTCTTAGCCCGCTAAATTTTTCAATTTCTTATTTGGATAGACACAACCTGATGACGTTGGCCATTGCTTGCGTGATCGGGCGCCTGAGACTAAAAATAACCTTGACAGCGTGAACGCGAAGCTTAAAATAGATTTAAAAAGATTATCATAGGGTACGGGGATATGTTCTCTCACCTCATAGTCTTCTTGCCGCGGGACAAATACCCTAGCATATTTTCGCGCCAAATGGAGACTATTGTTTATTTATAACCCACCCAGTAATTTTTGAGTGATTTTATTGGCTACTTTACGTCGTGGTATAAATCTCCGGACAGTTTTCACTCAATAACCACCCGTCCGAGTCGATATTTGTCCTCCGATTTTTTCCGTCGAGGAGAATCATAGTCAGCACAGGAATTTCAACTTTTCTTTTCTCTTATTTAATATTGAAGCAAACCAAACTAGTGTTATTGAGTCTAGCGATGGTGACATTAAAAGCTGATGGCAAGTGCTGTTTCCGGAAAGTACAAAAAAGTCACCAAAATACGCTGTCAATGTCTTTGAAGGTGGATAAAGTCCTACGTAAATTTAAACCGATTGTCCTCAAAATTTCACATTTGCCCTCGAAGCTTCGCTTCTCGGCCAAATGTTCATTTTTCGGACAATCTCTCAGCCGCGGACATTATCAGCCGACATACCAGCCGCCTGAAGGGGTTTATTTACTAAATATTAACCGAGCCTGAAGCGAATAATTGTTAATTATTAAACATTGTGTAGGCCTGTAAGCATTTCAAGGTTCCGTATATATTGTCTTTTATGTTTCACCACTGGCTAACCATCCGTATGTTTAAAGTGATCAGTCTTAAAATCGATTCTGTTGTAACATGTTTCTACCATTTTTTCTAACTACAACAAGAGGTTCACTTAGGAAACGACTTTTCCTCTCGTGACAACTGATTTTGTTTTGGCGAGGGAACTATATTTTGTTTAATAAAGCATAGAATACGGGCAGACTAGTCGCAAGCTAATCGCAGCTAACTCGAACTTCAGATAGGGGACTTCGGAAGCCGCTATCTAAGGGACCGTTCATTTTTTTTTTTACGAGAAAGGGAGGGCTGTGGGATTTGGAGGGGGGTCACCCCAAAAAATCGGCCTTAAAGGGGGGGGGGGGGGGGAGGGCATCTAAAAAAAAATATAAGGGAAAAAGGGGGGGGGTCACTTAAAATATTTTAGTGATACTTAAAGTTTAAGAAAGAACAATTTATTTCACTTGCAGCTAGAACCTTCATAATGCATCAAGGCTCAGAAAGTAAAACTAAGACATAATAGATACATTATATAATATTAAAGGAAGTCTACAAGCTAATTGAACGATGCTTTCGTGTTAGCTCCTACCTGTTGAAAGACATTAATTACACAGTGGCCGTGTGTTCACACATAAAAACAAACACACTAATACCTAACTAATTTAGGGTGCGTTTCTTTTGGGAAAATCCAAATCCGAATTTTTGGGGCAATCCAAAAATAGGTCCGCAATGCGTAATAAGGCTATTATCCTTAGTTTCACTCCATTCGGCCCTTATAGAATTTGGTATTGCGGTGTCAGCTTTATTGTGTGCGATTTTTTAAAAATTGTCATAACAGTGGAACACTGAATTTGGTTCATTACGTACGCTTTAGATTTCCAGACCTTTTCAGAATTTTACAGTGATGATTCGCCTCTAATCTTTCACTTATTGCTATTTGTACAGTTCAGACAACATTTGCTGCACAGTACATCATCTCTTCCAGCTTTTTAATGCAAAAGGGTACTTACATTGCAAGAAACAGGTAACTGTTTTTAAGTGGCAGTCTCTCTAAAAGCGAGATGCATTTTAAGTGACGTAGCACGCAAAAATCACTGAATCTTACCTTTCTGATCACGCTCGGCAACCTCAGTTCGGCCAAAATTCAATTTTGGCTCGTAGCAAAGCAAAACTTAAGAAACTGGAAAGTAATAAATTGCTTTTTAGAGGGAATGCCACTTAATTATTGAAAATAGTTGGTTTGTGAGTTACTGCGCAAGCTACGTCACGTGAAATGGGAAACTGCTTTATGAAAAGTTTGAGTTTCAATAAAGATGAATTTGTTTAATTCTTTGGCTTTTTCTTTGCTCGATATTCCGGAAAACTTCACGTAGTCACACTGAATGAACTTCTTTAGTTCGTTAGAGAAATGTACTCAGGGTGGATTCTTCGGTTCAAATCCAAATCCAGATTTTTGAGGGAAAGAATTTGAAAAAAATTATTTTTGACGAGCGGTTTTTCGTGTAAAAAAATGGTACACAGCTCCAGCATCAGAGATCAGAGAAAAGGTAGGCTTCTGAGTGATTTTATCGAATACAAAAAAAATATCTACATAATCATAATCAGTAGAATCTTATAGGTACATGTTCTTTCATCTTCAAACTTTCTTCTACAAGGAGCAAAACCACTTCGACGTTTAGGGGCTGGGAAAGCTCTTGCGGCAGATTTTCATGGAAGAATTCTTCCAAAACAAACTTGCTCAACATCATGTTTACTTACCCAATATCTGCTGAGGTCTCAGTATCCTTCCCGCGCCTCTGTTCCTGCACGCTGTCATGGCAAATAATCATAGTTTGGATCTTCCGCTTTTTTGGTGGTGAAGAATCCATATGATCCGAGATCACAAATCCTTTTTCGGATTCTCCCCCCAAAAAATGCACTCTATAATACACTACTTCTATACTATTACTGAAAAAAAAAACTAGGGAAAAAGCACGAAACAATTAGGGCTAGCGTTTACAACGATGAACGCTTGGCCTCAGCCTGACTGTACAAAATGATTAGAACGATTATTGGAACTTAATTGTAAACGATTATATATTTAATCAAAAGCAGCACAGTGTAAAATTGCACCGTCAATATTACTCGAAAATCAGTTTTAAACTGATTGCAGCTAACAGTCAGTCTAGTTCACGAGATGACCATGGGCGCTTTCCATTATACCAGACCGACAGGTTAGAGTGGAACAAACCAAGGGAAAATAAAAGGACACTGTTTCATGAAAAGAAAATGTCCATCTGGACTGAAACGTTCAATTTACGTTGCAAACGATATTTATGTATTTAATCTCTGTCGAGTGGACACGAACATACATATGTTTAAAAATGGATCGCAAAGTTTCCGTCGGACCGGACCAGCCGGTCATAGAGGACCATTTTGACAGGGATATTTCCACGCGGACCCATCCGCAGGCGTTCCAGAATTTTGGGAAACGATGCCAATATAAAAATGCTCCACTCATTACGGGAGCCAGTTGGGTAGGTCCCAACCGTCTTTAAAATTCAGACCAGCCTTGAGAAGTCTGACATAAATACCTTCCTTAATTGACCAATTTCGATATATTAAAATTCAGCCTAAAACGATGGACCTCAGTACTTGGCTCGTGGGAAAAAGTCTCATAAGCTCTGTTTTCATTCCCAAGAGCCTCGTACTGAGGTCTATTGTTTTAGCCTGAAATTTAATATATCAAATTGGTCTATTAACCTTCCAGTGGATCATGCAGGGCTCGTGCAGTAGTTTGTAACGGGTCTTTGTGTGTCTGACCACAAAAGCTATATACATTTGTAACATAGCCATGGAATTCACTAGCACGAGCGTGCGTATACATAGTTACGCACGCACGGCTGCGCGTATACAAAGTCGAGTGTGTAAATTTCCTTCTCGTTGAGACTGTTTTTCGGACTATGTTGAGATAATTATTGACATAATTATATAGAAACTTGACATGTCTCTAAATTTATATCTTCATATCATGCACGTATGAAACTTGATGAATTAATATGTACTTTCACATATAAAACTGGTCATCTTGAAATTTTGCCTCATTCCGACGAGCAAACTATTCGGCTTAGTTCAAAGCCAAATTTGTGATAAAACTTCATTCGCACTTTCGGGTTCTTCTTAAACCATGATCTGCATGGTCCACAGTATTATCAAATGAGGCCCCCACCAAGCAGGTTACATTTCCTAGTACGCAAGAGCGAATTAAGTACTAAGTCAAGGGAAAATGAAACAAGCTGTAGTAATTTTAAATGCCTCAGTTATGGAAACATTAAGACAGAGAGGCAGCCGGTACAGTGGAAGTCAAAGTGCAGCAGGTTGAGACAAGGTCCATACTTCTAGTCAAATGCATCTTGGGAATTTCCACAATATATCGTCTGACCAGCGTGTGTGAAACCTAGTAGCTTAAGTTAACGAAGAGCCTAAGCAACGACTTCCACCACTCCCCCAGGGTGGATGGACGAGAGAGCAAGATGACTCTTTTTCCCACCTCCCTCCACTCCCCCAGAGTGGAGGGACGAGGGAGCAAGATGACTCTTTTCACCATCTCCCTCGATTCCCATAGAGTGTAAGGACGAGAGAGCAAGATGACTCTTTCCAGGTTTAATTTATTTATGTATTCAATTCAATTAAGGACCACATTAATCATAATCAAGAAGGTGCAACATTTTTAATTTGATTCAGTTTCATTGAGTAGTCTTTCGATTAAGCATAATCAGACGATTGATAAACAATTAAGAGTCAATGTCTGAGAAAACCGGGCAAAATCTGAAAAAGCTGAAAGATGGGGGTCGACCAAATCAGTCCATACTAATATCAAAGATAGGTTAGGCGGACTTATGGACAAATGTATCAAGTTTGCTCTTCAAGTGTTCTGGTATAGGAGATACGAGATCCACACTCCATCACCCCCTTCAGGTCCTAGTTTTTTTCTAGTAAATTTGACCAAAATTTGACGGCCAGCAGAAACTGTCAAATTTGACGGACGAAGTTCGTGTTTTGTACTTGATATGACTGGACATAAAACTTTTTGTTAAAAGCTAAAATGTACGAAATAAGCTCAAGTCAGTCTACACCACTGAGTTTTGGGATACCTATTTTTCGTATTTGCAGACGGGCAAGAAATTACTCAATTTCGACTTCCCGCAGAACACACAACTAACACTTCATCAAAAATCGGACGCCAAAACCAAACACTCTTACCTTCGCTCTATCACAAAAAGCAACTTTTTTTTTTTTTTTTTTTTTGGGGGGGGGGGGGGGGGGGGGGGCGCATTCAAACAGCACGATGCTACATCACTTCCACTTCTCTTACCACTCGATGTGATGTACAGCACGTCACGACGCGAGCAAACTGCCGATTTAGCCGCTCTTGGATTCTGCATTGGATTTCTCCACAGTTAAATCAATGATGTTGACTAAAGTAGTCCTCAGAAATTCTGAACTCCTCTTTGGCCAATTTAACTGAACAAAAATTAATAAGAAATACGAACTAAACAGAACAACGCCATCTTGAGTTGGAATGCTCGCAAGGGACTGGGACCTAATTATTTTTACTTCGGGTAGGGAGAGACCTATAGCGGTCGCATTGTTGCCAGAAACATTTGTTTGTCGCGATGCACAGCTCAAGATCTGAACAAATAATGACATGAACGAATGACGCTTAAAATAGAGCTAACAGGACCGCGCAATAGCGTGAACAAATCTTCATCTGATTTTCTTTATCGAGCACGCGGCCTCTGATGTACATTTCCACCGTCAAGAAATCTGAGATGGTCTTGCCTCGATAACTCTTACACTTCTTTCGAGCTATTCAACTCCTGCATTATTCCTTACTCGATGAAGCAGGCTAAAGCATGAACAACTGAAACTGTTAATTTAATAACAAAACTAGCAATCCCTCCTCCTAGGGAACAATAATTTTACTTTTAATTTATAATGTTCACCTTAAACTTGTCCTCACATTTTGAGGTACCATCGTCACTTTTAATCTACTTGAATGGTCTTTTTGACTGGTGTTACAGAGGACTGAAGCAATATTTGATTTGCTGGTGTAGATTTAAAAAAAAATACGCGAAAGATGATTTCAATATTGAATGAAAGGTGACATTGTAACAAAACAACGCATCTGTTCAATTAGCAGAGATTTCCGAACTGATAAGAAATTACACGTAAGTTGAAAATATCTTTAAGTAACATATAATCAGTAAATTAACTATCAAAAATAGGTGAAGTGTAAGGAAATAATCTAAACATCGGCTTCAGTATTGTACTTACCGGATCCTATTGGAAATGAAACTCGAAACTCCTGATATATTTCTTTCGACACCTGCTTATTTACCCAACGAGGATTTTTTAATTCTTTCGCTTTACCTCTGAGAGATGGGTGAGAACAACTGAATTTAACTTCTGGAATGTGTTGTTAATTCATATCTGTGCTTTGGACATAGGATAATCCTTTCCAAGTCTTCCTCTGATAGTGAATGCAATCCAGCGCGATTAGGAATTATGTACCAGTCAAATCGAAGCTTCAACATCCATTCCCGGGCAACCCCCGGGCATTTGAATTTTGGGAAAATTTTTGTCCAAATTCCCCCCTACCCGCGCCGAAAAGCTGTTCAAATCCCCCCACTCCCGGGAAAATTAGCAGATTACTGTTTTAACTTTTCAGTAGCTTCTATCATTCTTCTAAAGCTGTGTATGCAAACATGGTTTGCTAGACAACCGCCTCACATGCCACGAGAATCTGGGCATATTTCATGTAAAGGTGGTAAGTTTCTAAAGAAACTGTGGTACTGCGTCAGTGGGAGTATTACAAGATAATTTGGTTTTATCAACTGGGTTGATAATGTTAATTGGCCACCGTAAAGAGATTCGGAAGATGACGTTTCGAGTGTTAACCCTTCGTCGGAGCGAATGGATTCGTCGATGAAAATTCACTATTACTTCACAAGCGGAGGCCAAAATCGTTTTTATGAACTGAATTCGCCGTTGGTTTTACGTTGTTTCATGCAACAACACTTAAATACATTCCATAAACTCGTTCCAATGTTTATACACTTACATATGCATCGTCGAAAAGTGTATTAAAAATATTCATAAATACACCGGTATTGTATTGAATTTTTGTTTATGCTGAAAACACAAATTAATACATTTATATATTCAAAGATAAATATAAATCATTCTTAAACACCTTCAGATACGGAACAAAGCTTGTGTACACCATTGGTTTTCAACCAATCCGCCACAAATACGCAATATTTTCCTTTGAATCCATCAAAATTTGTCTCCACCGTCTCCGCCATGATTTATCAACCTACGTGGAATCAGTGCGACTCGTAACATGAAATCGAGGCTAGCGATCAATTTTCCAACCCCCTGAGTGGTGATCAAATGCCCTCCCTCCCGAGCAGGAAAGGGCATCAAATGCCTGAGATATGCTTCATTTTCACTGGTACATAACATCAGGTTCGTTAATCCCTGTCCCGAAGCCTCGACTTCCACTAACACCCAGATTAGTTAAAGTAGCTACTTTGTTAAATCCTTTCTGCACGGTTCTATAGAGGAATCAGACATGAAGCTCATTTGGCGCTTATGGTGTTGGACCGCAGACGCTGTCAACAGTTGAAAATGAATAGCTCATTTTGCATTGTATATTGCGCTTCTAACTACAATGCATTCTTCGTCCCCAGAGGCCACGCTCCTTTTGGTCAGCACCAAGAATCGCGACCGCCGGCCAGTCACTCTGCACTGACTCAGAGTAAAGTCGGACAAATCTGATTGGTTCTGGTCTCAATCTATTATGTTTTGTGTTTGTGTTTTTTATTCAATCAAAATATTTATTCGTTTCTGATTGGTTAAAACCACACGCATAATTCATCATAGCTACCTTCTGTTGACCAAATAAGCCCGCTGCAAATTATTGAACCGATGACGTCAAAATGACGTCAAAAGTGCAACCTTCGGCCTCTGTGGATAACCCCCTCCTCGATCTGCAGAATTTTTCATATCCTCCTCAGCGTCATTCAATAATACCTAAATATGGTAAGAAAAAAATTGTCATAAAACGCTTTCGTACATGTATAGGTTCTAAGAATATTACATAATCTGTTGTCTTTCTCCGAGTTTTTTCTCATTGTATTGAAAAGAAAAAAAAAACGAGTTTCTGCAAGTGCGCTACGGTAGTGTTACTCAAAATTGCTATTCTTGGGATGCACCGTCACGCAACTAAAAAAAGTAATTCGAAAACCATTCAGTGAGTAACCTCACGAAATTATTTTGTTATAGGAGATAAAAAATTAAGAAACTTTTCAAGGTTTTAGGACTGTTCATTTTCCCGATCTTTAAGTATTCGTCGAAATACTTTCCGCAAATTTATAGAGCCCAGTATGGAGCCGCCATGTTGGTGTACTTTCAAGGGACACCGACATGGCGGCTAGAAAATAGTGTAAACATCTGAAACTTACTTTGACTATCTAGGACACTGATTTTTTGAACGGATCAAGCAAACAACTCGATAAGCACTTTTCTTAATACTTTTACATCCAAAAGGCTAAAAATTCCAAGATAAGTTTATATATTTCGACAAACACGTTCATAGCTTTTGTCACGCACCCCCATAACTCTGAAATTTAAAATGTGCCTGTTTTTAGAGGAAGTATGTTCTTGAGCTGAAAAGTTGTTGACAGATATGAATTTACTCCCTTTCATGCCTCATTAAGATAGTAACTTTGGTGGCTCTTTAGTTTTGGATTTTAGAAAATGATGACGTCACGCGTAACCCAAGAATAGTGTCAGGGTTTTTGGCTTTCATTTGATTCATTGCAATCTCGTCTTTGACGTTACAAGGCGGCAAAACGTAAATTAAATGTCAAAACGATCTTCATTGCTCAGCAAGCCTAGCAACATGTTGGCCATTTAAAATTAAGCAAGGAAAATGTTTGCAACTCTCCTTCGAATCTGTATTTCCTAGTAGTTCGTTATTCATTGCTACTTAAGGCACGAGCCTAGACCAGCCTTCCTTCAATCAAAAAAAATCAGTCACTTATAAAAACAGCATGGAACAATCATCCATTGCCACCCTCTCCTTTACCACCAGTAACTAGTTCCCAGTCTATCCTGAGTCAACAAATTCAACATGGCGTCGTCGTATTTACTTCCGTGATTTTTTAAATTTTCTTTTCGTTAAATTCGCAAGAGAAGGGATTTGATTTTTTTTTTTTTTTTTTGTGGGACTAATTTGCTTAACTGCATGAGTTTAACTGTGGAGAAATCCAATGCGGAATCCAAGAACGGCTTAATCGGCACTTTGCTCGCGTCGTGACGTGCTGTACATGACATCGAGTGGTAGGAGCAATGGAAGTGATGTAGCATCGTGCTGTTTGGATGGCCCAAAAAGATTATTGATGTTTGTGATAGAGGGAAGGTAAGAGTGTTTGGTTTTGGCATCCGATTTTCGATGAAGCCTTAGTTGTGTGTTCTGTTGGAAGTCGAAAATGGTTAATTTCTTGCTCATCCGCAAATACGAAATATAGGTATTCCAAAACTCAGTGGTGTAGACTGACTTGTGTTTATTTCGTACATTTCTGGCTTTTAACGAAACGTTTTATTTCCATTTATATCAGGTACAAAACACGAACTTCTTCTGCTAAATTTGACAGCTTTTGCTGGCAGTCAAATTTTTGTCAACTTTACCAGAAAAACTAGCTAAGGACCTAAGGGGGTGATGGAGAGTGGATCTCGTATCGATCTCCTATACCAGAACACTTGAACACCAGAACACTTGAAGCGCAAACTTTAGTATATTTATCCATAAGTCCACCCAGCCTATCTATGTTGCTAGTATAGAATAATTTGGCCGACCCCGATCTTTGACTGGCTGCCTGGTTTTCTCAGACAATGACTCTTAAGGACTGGCCATAAGGGAAACAGTGAGTTTTGTTTCCCCGAGACCTTCAATGTTCCCCGAAGCGAGGCTGACGGGAACATTGAAGTCGAGGGGAAACAAAACTCGCTGTTTCCCGAGGGGCCAGTCATAAAGTGCTATGTTATACCTCCCTACTGAAAAATAGGAAAAACTCGAAAAAAATTACTTGCTTGACGCCATTGCACACACTGGCTTCGGTCGTAAAATTGAGCGGCTGCCAAAACCAACTTTTCCTTTCTAAAAATCACGATGCAGTATTTTTCTTCGCAGCTATAAAAAATATAGACAGTACTAAAGTTGCTTTGGCTTCTTCTAATGCTTAACTCAGGCATTGCGAGTTTGATTTGATCAGAAACAGCATATTTTGTTGTAAATTGCACAAATACTTTCCTACCTGGCGACCGCGAAAGAAAAGAGAGTTGAAAAACGTAGGCGACACACTATAAATCTCTTTTGTGGAATAATGAATGCCGTCTCTAATGATTGAGAAACGTTGTCCTACTTCAATGGCTTTTTAACATCAGGCCGACTGGTACACAAATTTCCCCCGGTTTCAAGGTGCAAACCGTATCACAGCGAGTCCAAAGTTCAAGTTTTGTTGTTTCCCTAGGGAGTTAGTGAGTTTTATTCGCCCTAGGGAGTTAGCAAGTTTTAACCCACGGCACGTGACGCGTTCTCCTCCAATCGGAAAACGCATTTGAGTTGGGAGGTGTAACAATATCTTTTACTCCCTAATAAAAGAATCGCCTGTTAAAAATAAATTTTGTCGTTAATCCTTTAGCCTAATAGAAAGGGGATTTACGTCGTAATTAAATTTAGTTTAATCTAATGCGCATTCCGTATTTCCAAAGCAAGGGCTGGCAATGGTCAAAGCCTTAAACACCGAGCGATCCTATAAAAGGCAAGGACACACCCCCTTGAAGCACTTTGTTGGATTTCCTGTGCAATGGTGGAAAGCCGGAGTAACGGTCGCATAACAATAATAACTATACAGTGAAAATAGAACTTATACTAGTAGTAACCACAGGTTACAAAGTGCGGGCCTGAATGCACTTGAAGAGCTTTTGTTAAGATGTTGGCAATAGAGCAGATGGTAATGCGTGCCTTGTTTTGAAAGCGTGACAGAAAATTGGCGTTGCTTTCGATTCTCACTAGTTAACCCTGGTGAAAATCTTTGAAGGATCTTTAAGGATCTTCGAGGATCTTCACGAGGATCTTTGTGAGGATCTTGATCAAGATCTTTAAAGATCCTGGTCAAGATCTTTAAGGATCCTCCAGGATCTTCAAGGATCTTTCAACTTTCTTGCCAGGATCTTCAAGGATCTTGCCAAGGATCTTGAAGGATCTTGAAGGATCCTGAAGGATCTTGACAAGATCTTGACAAGATCTTTTGCAAGATCCTCAAAGATCTTACCAAGATCCTGAAGGATCTTTAAGGATCTTCAAAGTTCCTGTTAAGATCCTTAAAGAACTTTGATAGACTTTTAGTTCTTGTCAAGATCTTTAAAGACTTTTGTAAGATCTTTAAAGATCTTTGCAAGAACTTAAAAGGTCTTTCAAGATCTTGACAAGTTCTTGCAAAGATCTTGACAAGATCTTTTGCAAGATCCTCAAAGATCTTACCAAGGTCCTGAAGGATCTTAAAGGATCTTCAAAGTTCCTGTTAAGATCCTTAAAGAGCTTTGATAGATTTTAGTTCTTGTCAAGATCTTTAAAGATCTTTGCAACAACTTAAAAGATCTTCCAAGATCTTCAAAGCTCTTGTTGAGATCTTTAAAGATCTTTTGCAAGATCCTCAAAGATCTCTGCAGGAACTTCAAAGATCACAGAAGATCCTTAAGGATCCTTCAAGATCTTGGCAAGAACTTTAAAGATCCTGGTAAGAATTTTAAAGATCATTAAAAATCTTATCCAGGATCTTTGAGGATCTTGATAATTAAAAGAATTTTGCAACATCACAGTAACAATTTAGCAAAGACCTTGCTAAGATCTTGAAATATTCTCAAAACTATTTGTGAAAATTGTTCAGTTCTGTTTATCAGATTCACACAAAAGTTTCCCATCACCAGATTTCAGGGGACTGGCCCTAACATTAAGTGTTTTAACAGAGGATTCCCCCCACACTGCAAACCAAAAAATGTCAAGTATTGGCTGTAAAAGTATACTTTATTTCTGTACTAATTCTTACAAAAATGTTTCTCAGTTGCGAAGCTAACATTATTTAAATTCCCTTCATATTATTTGAGGTGTTTTTCATCAAAAATACAAATCTGTCAGACTAATTAAACTACAATAATTATATATAATATATTAATTTATTCTTATATTAAATAACTCCTTGTCAAATCATGTGTCAGTGCAATTGCATACTAAGGCCCGGTTTAAACGTTACATTTTACATGTGCCGAATCGAACTGCCAAATTAAGTGCATGTAAAATGCGACGTCTAAATCAATTAAATACAACATAATTCAATTCAAATATTCGACTGATCCAGTCGAATATACGACTGAAGTTTGACAGTTGATTTAAACGCCGTATTTTACATGTGCTGAATCGAATTCAAATTATGTTAAATAATTTATGTTGCTCAAATGGGAATTTAAAACACGTCGCTCGACACTCAGCAATTTTATTCGGCAAAAAAAATGCGACGTTTAAATCAAATCAGCCGAACGTATTCATTCCAGTCGACTAAAATTAGTATTTGATTCGGCACATGTAAATTATGCGGCATTTAAACGAGGCCTAAATATTTATTTGTACAGGAATCACATCATTTTTATAATTTTCTGCCAAATTGTAAATACTTCTTGTCAATTCATAAAAAAATTGTTGTATGTGGCAATAACAATAAGCTTTCTATTGACACCACACAGGTTATTTATAGGCCATTACCGAGTTCCCTTGTGCCTCTGTTTGAAAGTGAGTCTAAGTGTGAAACCATTCTTATGAAAATGACTTTGATTTGCATGAAATGAAACTGCATGCAGAACTCATTTTTATATGAAAGGTTTCTCACTTAGAGTCGTTTTGAAACAGAGGCACAAGAGATCTCTGAAATGGCCTATTGCACCACTACAATAATAATACTACATGAATCACATAGACATAAAAGAGACTTTAAAATAAACATGAAACAGGCTTAAAATAGCTTTAAAATAGACATAAAATAGGGTTAAAATAGTATTACAATAGCCTTTTAACAGGGTTTATAATAGCTATAAAATAGGGCACATGAGAGCCACATTTAGCCATTAAACAATGAGATTTATGAAATTGCAAAATTATGTGCCATATGAAATAAATATAAAGCCAGGTCAAAAGCCCAGAATTATAAAAAAACGGTGACATTAAATCAAGAAGCAAATGGAAATTTAAACAACACAAGCACCAAAAGACAATGACTCGCCAACATTAACCTCCCAATATTTACACTTGATGAAAATCACTAAGATTTTTTGCCCAGTATCCAAGGGAAGAGCCCACACAAGATTAAAGACCAGCTGGAACATGTTGTTTCTGTTCATGATTTATTTTATTTGCTAAAATCGAAGGGTTTCTTTGTGTCATACAGAATTTTTCTTGTACTAACATCTTTGTTCAAAATTCAAAGTTTCAAGTTTCGCACTCAAGTCAAGACTAACTACACTGCATTTTCCATGCAGTCCTGAACATATTATAATTGAAATATATTTAAGTCTTATATGGTGAAAGTGTCATTGCCCATGTTTGTCAACTGTTTTTCACTTAGCTTTATAACCATGTAGGTCCATGTACTTCAAGCTTTTCTGCTTCAATAACTAGAAAAGATAGGCACCCAACAATTACATGTAAGCGACATGTGATCAAAATCATATCATAAGTTCGTGTTCTGTTTCCACTTTGAAGTTCCCTGATGGTAACTGCTCATAAAAACAGAAACAGGCGTTCAGATCGACTTCTAATTGACATGCTTTAAACTGTTTTTGGTTTAAGTTATGATTGCAATACAGAAAAGCTGATTAAAGACAAGAAGGAAGACCCAAGAGAGACTAATAAGAAGGTAGATCCAAAACGGCCAAGATCGAGTTTAGTGATAAGCTTACATTGTAAATATCATTGGAGTACAGATCATCAAAAACACTATTTTAAGTCTATATCCAGACGCCTAATGATTCTTTATACTTACAATCTCTCATAGAGACAACAGATCCAGATTTTGTGGCTTTCAAACATCTTCATACTGTCCTCCAAACCACGTTCAGTGACCGTTGAAACAAGCGCCTTTCTCAGAACATTGCATCATGGGTTATAGCAAACTCGTCCCCAGGGTCTTATCAACATTCAAATCGAAGATGGCGGTTCATGCGGTCCACTGAAAACTCGGCTTTTTACCGGCTTTTTACCGAATTTAAAGGCCTGACACAGGCTGGAGAGTGTTCAGACATCATTTGAAGAAGAGTACAGTGAGAGTATAACTAGTATCCTAAGAAATTATTCTTATAGAGTTAAAACTATCTACTTGTGAGAAGCATGGAAATTAGGTAATAGTGAAGAATAGTTCCCAAAATATACTGTCGGCCGACTGTCGGCCGACAGTTGGCCGACAGTCGGCCGACTGTTGGCCAACTGTCGGCCGACTGTTGGCCGACTGTTGGCCGACGATACTTGTCCAAATTGGTTCCTACTCATTTATCCGCCATTTTGAAAAGTTTTTCTGGTTCAGACATACATGAAGTACTGTTAACTATAGTTTTGCAATGCATTATAGGGCGATCGGAAAATTACCCCAAAATGGTTAAATCCGAAGTCTATTTTGTGTAAAAACAAAGATATGAGAACTGGGTACTAAATTTACCACTACATTTTGGTATGTGCAGTCAGGAGATGGAGTAAAAAAGCCTATTTTCAGTTCAAAGAGGATCAAGGAGATAGGTAGGAATGTTACTGGATCCGGTACGATCGACAGATTTCTATTTTCTTTTTTCAACCGGAAAAGTTTTTGACTCTATTTATTTTTACTCTTTTTTCAGTCGTCGATTTGTGCTCTACTTAACAGTGTCGGCCGACTGTCGGTAGTGTGTCGGTAATGTGTCGGTAACCTGTTGGCCGACAGTTGGCCGACAGGTTACCGACAGCCGAATATGGGAGCTATTGTTCACTATTGCCGGAAATTATGCATGGTAGTGTTTATGAAGAAGTCTCATGTGGCAAGTGATTGTTATCTCTCTCTCATTCAACCTGTGTGTTCCTTAAGGTACATTAGAATTCAGAATGCATATTTTCTCATGGAAAATTGCTTACCACAAGATTTTTGAACTAAGTTTGATGAAATATTGCCGTCTTATTCAGTTGTCGCTCCAAAATCGAACTTAATCGAGTTTGGTTCTCCTGTATGATACATTAGAGGAACTATGGAGCGAATCTGTTTTTGAACCCTGTCTTTACATTGTAATGTATGAGATTGAGTCAGACCTGTTGTAGATTTGTAATAAACTGTAACAACAATTATAGATGGTTCTAAGGTGTTCTAATTATATCAGCTGACAAGCTGATAACATGCACTACTTTGAACAAGGTAAAGTCATACTTGCTGGAAAATCTGACTAACTCAGCAAGATGCTCATCAAGGATCTTGAGAATCCTAGGAAAGATCCTGTTCACTCTTACCAAGAATCTTTGCAAGATCTTGATAAAATCCTTGAAGATCCTGAAGGATCTTAGCAAAGATCTTTGCAATATCCTTGCAAAGATTCTTCAAAGATCTTTGAAAGATCCTCATATAATCCTTAAGGATCTTGAAGGATCCTAGCAAAGATCCTTTTGGGACCTTACCAAGGATCCTTGTAAGATCTTGATAAAATCCTTGAAGATCCTGAAGGATCTTAGCAAAGATCTTTGAAAGATCCTTGCAAAGATTCCTCAAAGATCTTTCAAAGATCCTCATATAGTCCTTAAGGATCTTGAAGGATCCTAGCAAAGATCCTTTTGGGATCTTGCTAAGGATCTTTGCAAGATCTTGATAAGATCCTTGAAGATCCTGAAGGATCTTAGCAAAGATCTTTGCAAAATCCTTGAAAAGATTCCTTAAAGATCTTTCAAAGATCCTTATGGAATCCTCAAGGATGTTGAAGGATCTTACCAAAGATCCTTTTGGGATCTTACCAAGGATCCTAGCAAGATCTTGATAAGATCCTTGAACATCCTGAAGGATCTTAGCAAAGATCTTTGAAAGATCCTTGCAAAGATTCCTCAAAGATCTTTGAAAGATCTTCACAGAATCCTCAAGGATCTTAAAGGATCCTAGCGAAGATCCTTGAAAGATCTTTCCATTAAAGATCTTTGAATTTCTTTGAAAGATCTTTAAAGATCTTTTAAGGATCCTTAAAAGATCCTTATCTTTAAGGATCTTTGGCAGGTCCTTGAAGATCTTTTAAGATCCTCAAAGATCCTGTCAGGATTTTCACCAGGGAATTAAACCGCGCAGCCGTAGGCTAGGCGGTTTCTTGCTCTACCTTCGGTTTATTTATTTATTTTTTTTTTAGTTTTGTCGGTGAGCAGACCCAAACTCTCCGCCCACTCGGTCAATTGTTGTCACCGGATGATGTCATCATCAGCCAACTACAGGCCATTTCTCAGCTCTTTTCGTCATATCCCCCCTCAGGAGCATTTTGTCAAGTTAGCAAATTAACTATTGAGACAGAACATGGCCGTCTGTGAGAATTGTTTATTTGGTCAAAATTGGTTGGAGATGCACATCAGGGCATTTGCAAGGATAAAGAATGTAACTTAGGACCAGTTGCTGGCTACTAAGGCTGAAATTATCCAGAGTTAAGCTGTATTTTTGTTTTGCGTGCGAAACAGAAGATTTTGATCTGTGATTTTTGTTTCTGTTCACTTTCGAAGGGAATATTCAATGCGCTATAAAGGTATTACGTCTGGCCATGGAACACGCTGACGGTGATAAATGTAAGATCGTGTTTACTTCGCCAGAAGCAATGATGGAATTTTCTGGGGAAAAAAGTTAAAGCTCAGCATAAACCCTTTTAACATATATTCGTTTGAAAGGTCAAGGTATTTTTCCTTTAATAGACGTAAACAAACCTCTCGGATTACAACACGCTATGCAAAGAATATAATCATTAAATCACGCAACTTGTACTGTTCACTTTCGCTGTGGAATCGATCACACAACTTGTGATCTGTTGACCCATCAATATACTAAAATTCCAGAGCTTTGTAGTGTTCGCTGTGGAGATGAATTTGGCTCGGAATTTTACTGGAACGGAGCGCTTAACCCTGTACTGAAAAAAAAAAATATTGTAATTATTACATTCTGGTTTTCTTCCATTTCGCTGAAATCTTAACATGATATGGCTGGATTCACGGTTAAGAAATAGATAGTACTTTTGCCGATGTGTGATAGCTATTAACCCCAAAATGACTAAAGTGTTATCCCTTCGAAGTCAGGGTTTGTGAAGAGATTTTTGTTCGGCCCGTTCTGCGTAATCAGAGATTTTATAAAAGGTCATTTCATTGACGATTCCATTTCGCTGAAATCTTAACATGATATGGCTGGATTGTTAAGAAATAGATGGTAATTTTGCCGATAGATAGTAATAGATAGTAATTGCGGGCCTCTCTTGGACCCGCAATTAACACTTTAGATGATGCCTATAGAAGACCATAAAAGATTAATTATCTTCGTCGCTGCACGCGGAACATTCAAATTTTGCCGCTAACTGAAATAACAAGGCTGATGCCTAAGAGCTATCTGTTTCCATTTATCTCGGCATGCTGAGAACAAAACGAAATGTCGTAACAGGTGATTTTGGTTAGCCTGTGAACACAGACGGATTTTGGTAGGATATTTAAAATTAGTCAGGTTTATGAGCGTTATGATGGTGCAAACAAAAAATTAATGCAAATTGAACAACACTGAGTTATTCCTCAAACTGTCCCATATTCAGAACAAAGAAATTGGAAACATTAAGTACTACGAAGAACAACAGAACTTGAAACATAGGCACGCAAAGCGTGCGAGAGTTATTTTTTTGTGATAGGAGCATTCGTAGAACTGTTTACAGTAATGATTTAGTTAAGTTTTTTTGGTTGCGAGGTACAGCAAGAAAGAAACTGGGAATTTATGATGAACATACCATGTTACATCGGTAATGGTAACATAGCTAAATAGTAAGCAATCAAATGTTTGAGTGAACAACGTACAATACTCTCCAAATTAATGTAGATACCATCTTATTTTCTAACAGGCAATTTGATTCGTTCTTTGATACCCACACCGTGATTGGTGCGACACGCGCACATGCATAACTCTCTCACTCATCGATCACATAGCCCTTCCAACCCCCAAGAGGAATTTTTGCTCAAAATACTCAAGTTAACAGACCTTATCGCATTTTGTAAGAGTCGTAAGTTTACCCTTTTTACACAACACCTCTTCATCGAAAATAGAAAGAAAGAGAAAAAAACATTCTGACACGTTGAAAGTTTAATTTAATTTACTCCGATATGAAAAATAAAAGTGTCAAGTTACCATTTTTAACTGAAAATAGAAAACATCTTGTGCGAACGATTTTGCTCTCAAATGAAAAACAAAAGTGTCAAATTACCATTTGTAACTAAAAGTAGCAAGCATCTCGTAGGAACGATTTGCTCCCATATGAAAAACAAAAGTGTCAAGTTACCATTTGTAACTAAAAATAGCAAGCACCTCGTGGGAACAAGTGGCGACGATGTATCAGCTCTAATTGAATTTACTCCCTTGTGAAAAACAAAAGTGTCAAATTACCCTTAGCTTTGTAACTAAAAAATAAAAATATCTCTCTATATTTGCATGCAACAAAATAATCGTTTCCTGTACCTATTGTAAACGTTCGAACTCTTTCAAAATTAAATCCCGTCTCCGTCCCGTCTCCTCTAAGAACTAAGAACTAGAAGCAACGATGCATGACGTCTAATTGAATTTACTCCTTGTGAAAAACAAAAATATAAAGTTACCTTTGTGACTAAACATAAAAAAAAAAAAATCTCACTCATTTGCATACAACTAGCTCAAGCACTGTTTCAGACCTCAAGGCTCATGAAATCCTCAGCCTAACCCACAGAAAATGCCGAAGTAAACCCAATATATGAATACTTTCTCCTCTTTTATAGAAGAATGAATATGGCCGTTCTGAACTGTATCGGGATCAAATCTTCTCATTCACATTTAACTTTAAAACAAGAAATTTGATTGGCTGTTTATAGTCGATACGATCTGATTGGTGTGACATACATACATCTCTCACTCACTGACTCACTGACTGACTCACTCACTGATCCGTTGACCCGTCCATAACATACTCGACGCGCCGACTAAGAGGTATTTTTTTTACAAAAAAATAACTTAAAAATGGCAAAGTGAGATTTCGCCTCATTAGTGACGTTAGAAAGGAAATGGAAGACTCAAGGCTGAATGCCATAAAACAACTGATTACGTTCGTAAAAGGTCGACTGAATTTTAGCTGCAAGAGTACAACAGCAGCTAATGTTGACCTTACGGAATCTCTTTTAGATAACTGGCTGAAGAATAACCATATTACCGTAGAAAAAAATATATTACCTTCGCAGTCTGTTTGTATTTTTTTACGAATTTTAGTTTTCAAATTTACTTCTCAACCGCAGAAAACTGGCAGAAAAATAGAATCCTGTGGCAACTCGCTAAAATTAGACTTGAGTGAATAAGCCAATCAAATGGGAGCATTGGCCATCCGTTGGGACTTGTGATTGACAGGCTGAACACCTCAGCCTCGTTATATAGGATCGCTCCGTGTTTAAGAGATCTGTTGAGATGTGTTTTAGCAGAGTGATTTATCGTCGCTTCACAATTCCTTACTATCTTGGCATGTTGTTCAAAGAGCATTAATACCTTAAACCTCTACCCCAAAGAATTTTCAAGTGTGATTAAGGAGTAGGTTTCTCCTTAATCCTCTATCTTCATAGGGATGAGATTTTTCAGGAAGTATCAACCATAATCTCTTATTATA